>OY986042.1:84674611-84987111 GCA_963920215.1 Nineta flava
AAAACTTTTTGCCTATTGTCCTATTTCATTTTCTAATCATCACAAAACTTTGAGAGCTCTATGAAATTGTCAATGTTCAAACATATGTGAATATTTTGGTAAAAGAAATCTAAAATTGTGACGTTGTAATATTGTGAAGAATAGAAATGAATCATAAACAAGTGATAATAACAACTAACTGAGTTAATTGCTTACATACCTGATATACATGGAATTTATGAAAAAAAGCTTCTTACAAAAGTCGTCATCATTTTCGGTTTTAAAGATAGGCAGTTTTACCCATTTTGTCCAATCATGGTCTAATTTTGCACATTAACGAACTTGACTTGACTTTTTAACTCTAGAACATACATACAAAATTTCAGTTCGCTATCTCTTTTCGTTTTTAATTTACCGTGAAATCGATTAAAAACATCGCCATTCAAAAATTTAAACCTGTTTTCATGCAGTTTGAACTGGGTGGTAGATAATTTTGCCGATAGATTTCACTGATGGTTCCATGAAGTTTCATGTCAGCTATGCCTACAACCTACCTTTAAAATGGTGCTAGATAGAGGACTACTTTAAGCATATCGTAGAAAAAATATTTGTTCCAATTAAAGGGAAAACGAGTTAAAATTTAAAGCGAAAGTGCAAAATTCGTCCATATATCTTGAAACAAAAATCTATCTGTTAAATCGTGAGGGTGCCAAAACAGTACAAATACAAAATATGTGCATTTTTTTAAAAGGAATTAATTGTTAAAATTTTTTTTTGCCGTAAATCTTATTGATTTCAAATACGATAAATGACTACACATACCTATCCATGTGTGTATTGCAGTAAAATAAACAGTACTTACTCTGATAGATACTCAGTATGCACAGGATATTTAAAAGTCGGCAGTACACCCTTGGTGAGGAACGGTGAGACGAACGAACGCGAGAGTGTATTTGGAGCACTCGGGCTGTCTCGTGTCGACTCGTCTCGTGAGCGCTTCATTTCGAGTCGGTTCTTTGACCACGAGTAAAAGGAGGCGCAGGACATAACGTGAATTTTTACCAATCAGCAACGCCTGCAACTATTTCGTCCATTGACTGAACGAGAACTGTAATCCCAGCTGAACACTCTCGGCGAGACACGTTTAGAGTGTACACAGTTCCACTCGCAGCTCCTCGCCTTGCGAAGGAATCACCAAGACATTCGTCGAGAGCTCTCGCCGATAATGTATTGCCGGCTTAATAATTATCAGAAATAGTATCGTAAAACCAACAGTTATATTAAAGGTTTGTGCAGACACACTTTGGATTTGTAACTTAATTATAATTTGGTCTAAAGCGTTATATCTGGATAGCACGTCTACTTGGAAACTGAGAGGTTATGGGTTCGAATCCCGACATTGGCAGTTTGTCAATTATTAAAAAAAAGGGCGGTTAATTGACTAAACTGTCGGCGTATGCTTGAGAAGGTTTTCTGCAGTTGCCTTCACGAAGTCCAGATGAATATCGGCATACTTCCTATCAGAGTCGGCAGCAGCAATTCCTAGTCTACACACAAATTCCTTTCACTCCACTCACATCCTCACATCCTTAGGCATTATATTTCAAATTTTGCCCCTTTTCCTAGAACATTTGTTTGTATTTTATAAATACGTATTTCGGCTACAATGTAGTCATCATCAGTATGAATTAGCTAATCGTAACTATCTCTGGGATATGGATTTAGAGATATGTTGCTTGTTGCTAATTTGGTGCGTGTCTCACAATGATATTCAAGTTCAAAGTTTAAAATGAATTTATTAAATCGTCGGTTTACCGTTAATAATTACAAAACTTCTTAAAGTTATAGTACCTAGTCAAGACTTTACCTATATAATCATCTTATAAATAAAATACATCGAATTATCGTAGAATTGAATAAACATCGTTTAAATTTAATGGAAAAAACTTATATAAAAACCATTGAAACAAAGATATTAAAAAAGTTCTGTCCTTTTATACGATTTGACTGATGGTATAATCTGACTTGAGGATTATTTGAGTTGCCTGACTACTGAATTAGGTGTGTGGAAAGCCCCACCTATTTATTGGCGGTATTCTTTGGTGACTATGCGGCGTTTGTTTTGTCACTAAAGTGAGTGTATCAACGTTAACCTTGACATTCAGGTATTGGATTTTTATTTTTGAAAATGGCTTAATTTTATTATATCAGAATTTGGAATTGGGCCATTGTCTAAATTCATTATCTGTTTTCTCAATTTGTATATGTATCCTTAGGCATCACAATGGAGGTTATGGTCGAAGTGTAGCACATATATAGAGTATATATAGGGTATCCTACCAATTATTATTATTTTGTTTTTTTAATTAAAACATTTTCTAAAAAAAATATAATAATACGAACTATTTTTTATGGTCACTATTATTCAAAGTGTACAATACATACATACTCTGAATACATTGAATATATACTCTGGAATTTTGGGCTGGTAATTTGGGGCATAAAATGTACCTTTTTAATATATTTGGGTATACATAAAATATAAATGTTATATAAATTATATAATATACATCTTTTGATCTTTTACATTTACCGCTTGTAAATTTTTTGATGATTTAGCTTTAGTTTAGATTTAAAAATTAGATTTTAGGAAATTCCGAATAATTTGCCTAAACTATTCATATCGGAGAACTAATAAACAATTATTTACTTGATTTAATTATTTTTTCTTAGTAGGGGGTATGGTGTCATGGGAATTTGATGACACTGGATACAAAAAAGATGCCAATGATAAAGCTGAGTGGGGGGGAGGGTTGGTAGTTTGTTACTAATTTCTAAATGGTTAAATTTTACATAAAGTGGGAATACATATAGTTGTTGTTGTTGTTGTTGTTGTTGTTGTTGTTGTTGTTGTTGTTGTTGTTGTTGTTGTTGTTGTTGTTGTTGTTGTTGTTGTTGTTGTTGTTGTTGTTGTTGTTGTTGTTGTTGTTGTTGTTGTTGTTGTTGTTGTTGTTGTTGTTGTTGTTGTTGTTGTTGTTGTTGTTGTAATTATTGTTATTCCTATCATCATTATTGTTGTTATTATTATTATTATTATTATTATTATTATTATTATTATTATTATTATTATTATTATTATTATTATTATTATTATTATTATTATGTTTTTGGTGTATCTCTGCATATTGTAAAAGATATTTTTTAAACAATAAATATTTTATAAAACTAATTCTAAATTGATTGAATAAATTTTTGGGCAATAATCGGTAGGCAACCTGTATTGAAACATCGTTCCGTCTTACTTCAAAATATACCTTTTTTACTTACTCTCACCCAGCTTATGGAGAGTCGTTCGACTTCGACGAGCCGTCTGTGCCCACCTCTGACGGGGGCCACTCACTGTAGCCCGTCCAGGGCAGCCTCTACAATCCATCTATCTATCATAACTGTTGGAGTTATGTTCATAAAGTGAATATTATCGGTTTGTGCAAACATACTTTTGGTTTGTAACTTAATTATAATGTGTAATAGTGTGTCTTTACATGTGTGTCGATTTATTGTATACATGCATTCAAACTTTAATGTTTAAAACATTAATTATTATAATATAATAAATTTTATCAATTTCTACTCTACAATGGTATACGCTTAGATTATCCCTTACGTGTGTGTGAGTGTGTGTGTATGTGTGACTCTGTCTTTGCGGTATGTAATTAAATTGTAATTTGCACCAATTGTGTTCATTCTGAATTTAATGAACTGATTTCTATAATATATACTATTTCTCTATTATAGTTTCAATCAAATGCACAACTATAATATTAGTTTAGGTATATAGAGAGATTTCAAAATATTGAATAATCTATTGAAGGACGTTACTAGTGTTGTAACATCGAAATCGATTAATCGCAGAATCGATTTTTTTGTTTGTTTGATAATCGATATTTTTATTCGATTGTATAAAAATTTTTAAACATCGATTCTTAGAAAAATTGCTTTAACAAAAATTTAACCAAATGAACGCTCTCGTATAATCAATTTTTTTGATAACGTTTTTTGATGATTTCAAAAAAATTGATATAAACTTTACGGGTCGACTTAATGACCCGTATAATGGACGACGCATTATATATTTTTTAAAACTCCGTTTAACAGTTGAATGTATCTATCGCCCAACTTTTCTCAGCATTATATCTCGAAAAATTTTGATATTACGTTAATTTTGTAAAGGGTCTTTTTTGTGTACAACAAGTTAAGAAATAAATTTTATAATACTGACCTCTGTTAAGGTGAAACAAATCTTCAATAACTGTTTTTGCAAGCTCGATTTCGTTGTTTCGGACTTGTTGCTGTTTTCAAAGAGCCAAAACGAAAAGAGGTAAAAATTTTGCTGTTTTTAAGAGGTAAAAATATTATTTATTATTTTATCTAACTTTCAAAGATGTACATATGTGTCTGTGATCACTTTAGCGGTCACAGCTATAATCCGATTTGAATGAAATTTATTCGAAATTCGAAGTTGGCGCAATTGACATTTCCTGCGTAGTAAAATTTTTACAGAACGTGTTTTTTTTGTATAAAATTATTAAATAAAATTTTACGACTTTCAATATTTTATTAATTAGTTTTTTTAGAGAATTTCCTGAAAGGAAATAGATCTATTGGTCTCGGACCGACTTCAAAATTTTGCAAAAATTTCTTCAAATGGCCATCGATTCTACCTAGTAGATGTCGAAAATCACCATCTGTAAAATTTATCTATATAAATCACTATCGCTAAAATTTGTATATATATATACATATATATATATACATATATGTATATATATATATATATATATATATGTATATAAGTATATATATATATATATATATATATATATATATATATATATATATATATATATATATATATATAAATATATCTATAATCTAGGCTTTGGTATTTAAACGGTCAAGTTCGTTAATGGGCAAAATCGGACGAGGGGAATGGGGGAGGGCTTAAAGTAAAGAGGAAACACAAAATTTGGCAAATCTCCCGTAATATTCGAAAAATCGAAAAATTTATAAGAAGTAAAGTTGAAGTAAATTAGTTCTACTAATTTTGTTTCTTTTCATTTTTTCTGTTACACTAATATTTACAGAAATATTTACAATTTAAGATTGAAAGTTAAAATTCCAAATATCTCTGTTCACATTAAAGTTTGAGAAACATGAGTGGGTAGTGAATTTGTTTTAAATATCAAATCTTTTTTTCTCAAAATGGATTGTTGAGTCATCGATTGTAGAACTACGAAGCTAATTTACATTTTCTTCGAAATTCGCTATAAAGATATAGACGAGCCGATTGACTTTTAAATAAAATACAATACTGTCGAATAAAATCCGTACTTTAGAATACAATGTACAATGATTCTTGTATCAAACTGTATATGTATAAATAACAAACCCATGAATCTAAATTAGAACGTTTTGTAATTTATTTTCTGACAGTATGTAAACATATTGAACATTTTCTATATTAGGTAATATATTACTTACAATAATTAGTTGAATAGTTTTGTTATTGTAGTTATTTATTATTGCGCTAGAAGATATATTATCGCCCTGAATGTAAATTATTCTGAAACTAATGACTAACTATAGGAATATTATAGCATAAATAGTGTTTTAATATAAATCTGACAGTATTAAAGATATTAATAAATCTGAATTCTATAATATATTTACTCGATTACAAAACGACAGATTTCACGTGCATGTTCTTGCATTTCAGGTGCATCAGGTGTAATAGCTGGTATATTTAGCGTAAAACCTATTTTACAACCTTTTAATTAACTAACATTGTATGTATGTATGTATGCATGTTCGGGTCAAATATTGCAAGCTGAATTAGAACCACTTCCTCTTATCCTACGGAGTTGAATTTTTACATGTTGGGTCAGTTCCGATGACAATGCAAATTTATGGTAAGCATGACAAGAATTGACAATCGAGAGAGAGTTTAGAGGGAGGGGGAAACACAAAATTTGGTATATCTCTCTTAATATTGAAAAAATCGAAAAATACATAAGAAGTAAAGTTGTACAAAATTAGTTTTACTATAAAAAAGCTTGTTTTTAAAAATGTTTGTTTATTTGTAATAATTTGCGAGGCGAATTTAGAGATCGTGGTAGTGTAAATATTGAATTGCTTTTTTGAAGATTTCCGTATAAACTTTTTTTGTTTGTTTTTTTATTGGGTTGCATCAAATTACGCGAGAGCAACCTACGTATAAGTGGCCGTGAGAGAAAATATTCCTCAAATTTAAGCCAGCGTATCTTGGTTGATTTTAAAAAAAAGTGAAACAGATTGCTTTTCTATATGACAATTGCCTAGATAGAAATTTTCAAATCTCAAAAATTCAAAAAGAACGAAATTCTCACATAAACTTTCATCCCCTATAGTTGACCCAAAAGTAAGCACGCCACAATACGCTTTTCTTTATTTTTTTCAACAATTGATATGAAAATAATACGTATCTTGGTGAGAATTGAAACCACGACCTTCGACATGCCGGTCCAATGCTCTACCAATTTAGCAACTAATGCTATGCGGGATGTCTATAATTTTTCACTATCTTGACATTCGTGTGTATCCATCCATTATTAGTATGGTTGCCCTTAGGTTTATGTTTTACTAACGGAGGACGTCGTTGTTACATCCGGTAACGGTTGTTATTATACCCGGTATATGATATATACCAGGATATATTAAGTTTAGTTCCGTTTTTGTAACGGTTGAAAATATTGATTGCAGAAAATAAAATTTGGTATAGTTGTTCATAAAATGACCTAATTAGTCCATTGTTGCAAATGTGTCTGTCGGTTCACCCGATTGTCCGTTAACACGATAACTTAAAAACAGCTCTAGAAACTATAAAGTAGTTAAAGGTTAAGTTCGTAAATGGGCAAAATCGGACCATGTTTGGGCAAAATGAGCAAAACTGTCAATCTTTGGAACCTAAAAGTTTACTGATTAATAAGATGAATGACCAAAAATGTTCTTTTTTCTAAATAACTTGGGTTTATCCTTTTGTCCATTAAAACATTTGCAACAAAGGGATATATTTTCCTAAAGTTTTACAAAAAGTCACCTAAACCTAGTTTACATAAGAATGTTGGATCCTCTAATGAAAATTTATTTGACGAAAATTAAAATAAAAACAGTAAGTACTTAGTTACAAAAAAAAATATTTGTCAATTTGGTTTGTTCAACCGTCTAGACAGGCTGTGATGACTTTCTAGTGTTTGATATTGTTAAAAAAAAAAAGAAATACAAAAACATTCTGTGGTAAAAATCTGTGTTCATTTTATTTATGAAGATGAAAAAAGACTAATGATGATAAACAGCGAACAACTAACGTCATCTATATTTAAACATCATAATTGGTTTTAAGTAAATATAAAAATCTTTCACCCCATGTAAACTAATCTAAGCAAACAATTAAAATTTAATAAGAATGTCGTCGAACTGAAATACCACCAAAGTAATATCGAAGTTTATTTATATGTTAAAAAGCAATGACAATGTCATACATGTACTGGTAAATTGATTTTTTTGAAAATACTCCCAAGTTAATTAAATTGATATAATATGGCATTCTATGTTTTTTTGCTTCATATATCACACTTTCTTTATTTTCTATAATATTTTATATGATCTGTAGATAACAATCCGTGCATCCTTTCTCTATATTGTTTTTAGCGAATTTCCTCCAAAGGAACTCAGCTTTTGTTTTTGTACCAATGTTCTAATTTCGTAAAAAGTTCTTCAAATGTCCCTCGATCCTACCTACTAGATGGCAAAAATTACTATCGTTAAAATTTATATATATGTATATATATGTACAAATTAGTTTATGTGTCATGGACTCTTTAGTGGTCACAATTTTAATCCGATTGGAATGAAATTTGGTATTTGCGGTGCTTTTGGTATTCTAAAGGTCAAGTTCGTTAATCGGTAAAATCGGACGAGGGAAAGGAGGGGTTTACAGTGAGGGGGAAACATAAAAGTTAAGTTGTAGATACTTAGTTTTACTGTAATTTTGTATCTTATCATTTTTCTATTACATTAATATTTACAGAAATATTTACAATTAAAGATTGAAAGTTAAAATTATAAATATCACTGTACACATTATAGGCCTGTCAAAATCAACAATAAATTAACAAAACATGATGTATCTCTGATTTTTTAGTATGTTGTTTGGATCTATTAGGGCTATGTATACCCAAGTTTGCAACTCTCAAAAAGTTGTTGAACAATTTTTACACGCGAAAAACGGCGAAATTTTGGGGCTTGTTTCAGATTCTGCTGTAAATTTCCTAATCCATGCTTTAATCTTCGAAAACTATTCTATACGTTTTTTAAGAACATTAAATTTGTGACAAATTAAGCTCAATCGGAGCTCTGTATGTCAATTCGTTACCGAATTACGGTACTTTAAAAATAGGCCAGTTATTCCAAAAATTGAAAATTTTAGTTTTAGACCTTGGACCGAAATTGCGTCGAAATCATTGGTTTACGAGTAGAACTTGTAATATAATTTGTAGGTAATTTAATTAGCTTTAAATTAAGCGCAAAGCGAAGTCTGTAAGCCTCGTAGTTCTCTCAAAATCTTAACTCCAACCCAAAAAATGACCCAACTCTCTTCACTGGACTATAATTTTCTGCGTGCTATGATTTTTGAAATACAAGTCAATATTATACATTATTGAACGAAAGACGAATGAGCGTCGTTATTTTGGTAGAAAACTACACCGCCAGCCCTTTTATTTAGAACATTTAAATGTGAAATTCAGTTGAAATTAGGTACAGGAGTGACTTCATCATTATTTCTACATGTTTCTGTAGAATAAATGAATTACGAGCCACATGATTAATGATATCATTTTTATGGGCTCGTAAACTTTGAATATGTATACATTAAACCTGGCCTGGCCTTGATAAATTTCACTAACTTTGATTCTAATGTAAATAATGGATTTAATGTCAGCCTTTCAAACTCTGCTTTTAACGAAGGAAGTGATTGTGATTAACTTTTACCATGCGTAGAATCATTGAGTTTAGATACAATATACAATTTTTCGATTGTAGTTTTTCACTACTATATCATTTTACTAAACCTTTGTGTCTAATAATTGTACTAACCTTTATTTAATGTGCAAAAATAGCACACACAAAATCGTTGTCCACTGAAGAGTGGACAACGTCACTCTGTCACTTATGTAAGTCTGTCACTTATGTGACAGACTTACTTGTTGTCTGTTTCGCTAAGCATCTAATGTATGTATATATGAACTTAGTCTTTCTACTGTATGACATACATTTTTTATGAAATATCTCACAAACACTATACAATAGAGCAGGATAGAAAACTGTGTAACATCGATCGATCGAGTGCCATGAGTGTTATGTCAGCGATTCATTACATGCTGAAAATACACTCTGATCGGATTCATAACGCACCAAAAAATGTATAACTTTAAAAAATTTTAAGCGTACCAACGTGATGTAGATATTCCAACTATGCATAAAATATTAGTGG
This sequence comes from Nineta flava, assembly GCA_963920215.1. Classification (NCBI taxonomy): domain Eukaryota; kingdom Metazoa; phylum Arthropoda; class Insecta; order Neuroptera; family Chrysopidae; genus Nineta; species Nineta flava. The sequence goes on from OY986042.1 coordinate 84,684,180, forward strand.
CTAGTTTTTTTTTAATACGACATTGATACTTATCGGAGCAAATTAATTTGATGTAGAAGAGAAGGTTCCAAATAGATCTGAAATCCTAATCTAGAAATATTCAATTAAAATGTAGTTTATGGAATTGAAACTAAAAGAACCGTTGTTACTTTGTTACCGAAGTAACAAAGGGAAAACATAGTGTGTTCGCAAAGGTATTTAATTATGAAAGTAAATTGAGATTTAGTAGCGAGTACACTACATACCCCCCCCCCCCCCACCAATTAACAAAGAAAAACGTTGGCCACAAAACAGCCTTGTTCTCAGGGAAGAAACTTTTTCAATTGGTGACCAACAGAAATATAAGGAGCCTATGAAAATAATATAAATTTTATAAATAAAAATTAAAAAAAAATGGAAACTTAAGAAAATATAACATTGAATAAGATACGAAGGTTTTAGCCTATCAATGGATACAGATGTAAGTTTGTTTAAAAATTTAGAAAACGTTTGTGTTGCTGAGTATGGACTTCTATAATTACAAGATAGTGTAGGTTTGACATGATCCTCCCGTATAAAGACGGGAGGATTTTGGTAGATACACAGTTTTGTTCGCGATTCGTTTAGCGAATTAAAATTTTATCGTTGACCATTCTGTCCTTCTACTCTTGTGTAGACTGTTGAACAGAATGATACATATCAATCTTTTCCGAAAAGAAATAATATGGTAGTCACGGAGGAATGCTATATAATATCTTGCATTGGATATTAATGGCTGCTAAATAAGAACTCCTTTAGACTTATGTCAATGACATAGTAGAAGAAACAAGGACATGTGTAGATAACTGTCTTCTTCTTTGAAGTGGCCCAGTCACTGTATCTGGACCACAAACGATTATTACAATTAATAAACATTGCTTAATGTCCATGAAGAGACAGATTACAGTATAAAAGGAAAAAAAAACAACTTTTGCATTGAATCCTATATGGTGTAGTTCATGGCATACCAAAATTTAATTTTCTTCTGTATGTCTGTCTTTCATTTGGATGAATTGAATGTGATATTATATTTAATACAACGATCACGTTCATATCATATTTTTCTTTCGTTTTTGATCAAAATCTCATACAATCTCTTACACAAACATATCGATCCGTAATGCATTGCATACATAATATGTGATCTAATAACTCTCTGTATTCACTTACACATTGGTTTTACACTGAACATACGATACGTTTTGACAAGGTATCTCTGTCAATTGATTTTGTTGTCACAACTAATTAGTTTCAAGAATATTATTTTGTATCAATAATGTTTCTTTGCGGAATGTTAAATAAAATATGGAGTTTTATTCGATTACTATAGTAGAAACCCAACTGATGTACGTTCGACTTGACAGTGTTTTTTCTCTCGATTGGCTGTTCTTTCTAACATGCTTTTATTAGCTCGACTTATCAGCCTGTATCTATCTATCAATGTATGTATAAATGTTATAAAGCTTTCACCCATTTCTGAAAGTCTGAATAATCTGCAATTTTGAAGACGTATTAAGAACTGATGACAATACAATAAAATTTAAAATAAATTTTTAACTTATATATAACAATTTATAGTGTGAGAGTATAGTTTATAGTTTCTATGGAAATGTCATCAAGAAAATTTTAATAAAAAATAAAATTTTCAATTGTTAAAATTTAGAACAAAATAATTATTTGACATAAATTTACTACGCTATATTCGATATATATACTTTCTTTGGCTAGAATTGGATTTATTCCTTCACTCGTGGGAATTATAATGAAGAATGAAACTACAACACACAAAATAATTTTGTATTTCAAAAAAAAAAACACAGGTTAAAAATTGCTGCACAAGATTCGATGAGATGTTCCACCGCTTTCTACTTTCTAAATTTGAGGTTAAAATTTCCCAAATTGTAGTTTTTGGTATTCTAAGATCATCTTCTAATTCGCGCACAGTCAAACGTCGATCTTCTTCAATCGCAAGTCGCACGCGCACGATATTATCCGGTGTTGTTGTCGTCGAAAGTCGGTCAGAACGAGGATCACTATCAACAGATATGCGGCCACTTTGGAAACGATTATACCACTCTTTTATTTGTGTTTTGCCCATACACTCATCCCCAAAGGGCTTCCGTATCATTTGAATAGTTTCCGAACTAGTTTTTCCTAGTTTGAAGCAAAATTTGATGCAAATTCGTTGATATGATCTTTCAGTCATTTTTAACAATAACAAAATTCAACGAACGCCAAACAGCTTTGTAAACAAATACACGCTGCGCAAGAACTATACGTCCTGTATCTGTCGGCGAGCAACCGATAATTTCGTGAGGCTTTACTGTCGACGCTCATGCCTCGTAGAGGTCGCTCGAACACTCTGGCGCGAAGATATAAAAGCCGGTCGGATACTTTTCGGACAGACCTCGTTTAATACACGCTTTTATTATTAGGTAAGGCACTATAAAGCAAAACATTAAATTTTCTCAGCTTACAGCAGTTTGTGTTAAGACAGCTGAAAGGGCGTGAAAAATGAGTTACAAGATTTGCTTTTATATGTGTTAAAGGTCAAGCTATTGAAAGCATATTAAAAAGATAATCAATTCATGGGTATTCAGCATTATGTGCACTTGGCGTCAAAAGTTGATGTTAGTTTTTAAAATTTTAGAATTGATTTGTGCCTTATTGATTCGTTTTTCGTTATATATATAATAACAACTTTTATCCGAAACCGAAAACCGAATGAAAACCGGAATGACTAAGGGACAAATCTACTATAAAATCAACTTTTGTGGCCAAGTATCGCTTCAATTAAGACATTAGCGAAACTTTAAATAATTTTTGAAATAAGTTACAAAAACACCACTTTTATAATAACATTAGGTTTTATTCAAATTGCATTCTACTGCGAGAAGTTTATCTTCCATACTATATGGATATAAAAAAACAATTTCTTAATTAATTGCATTATTACTTTATAATTATTACATTTTCATTATAAACACATTTACTATTTAAATATCGTTTAATTAAGATAAGAATGACAACAACGTTGTCAGTTGGCTTTTTAATTTACAATTAAAAGCATTGAATCGTCATCATAACTAATTTAACTCGTGTAAGAAATTTTTAATTAAATTTCGTTACGTTATTTGCTGTTGTTATCTAATAATATACTTAATTTGAAAAAAAAATGTATGTAATATATATATATATATATATATATATATGTATATATATATATATATATATATAATATATATATATAATATATATATATATATATATATATATATATATATATATATATATATATATAAACGATAAATGAATATAACAGTTATTAAACACAAAAAGACGATAGATTCAAACAATACAAAATTATAAAATTGAAATAACCAATATTGTTACCTAATAAAAACTAGTTTCCTTCCCTTTTAGATTTGCGATAAATTTATATCTTTTCTTTATTTTCCTATCAATTAGTATTATTAGGCTATTACTATTATTTATGTTATTGAAAACATTTAAATTGTTTATTTCAGAATGAATGAGTCAGGTAATCATAACCTTATTAGCTAAACTCGACCACGTTTCACTGTGGCTCAGTCTGATATTAATTATCTATACCAGGGGTGAGCAACCTTTTTAATGAACGGGCCAATTTAACTTTTAAAATTTTTTATAATTTACAAAACTATATTTATAATAAACATAAGAATAAACAAATATAAAATTTTTTTCTGCAACAGCAGTCATACTTTCATCATCTCTCCATCCGCAAAGGGTTTCATTTTTTTTGCCAGTATTTGACTGACAACAAAACTAGCCTTTACTGCGTATTTGATAAAAAAGCTTCATTTTTAAAAATAGCCTGTTATTTTTCCATGTTTTTCTCCACTTGATTAAACTTATCTATCCGGAGTTGTCCTGTTAAGTTTTTATATTGTTGCTCATGTTTTGTATCGTAATGCCTTTTTATGTTACATTCTTTTAATGTCGACACAGTCTCTGAGCATATTAAGCATACAGCTTTATCTTTGACGAAAGTGAAAAAATAATCAAATTTCCACTTTTCTTGGAAATGCCTGTGCTCATCCACAACCTCCGTTTTTTTGTTTGCTTTTCCGACATGCTATTATGGATTAAAAATTTGAAAGTTAAAAAAATTTGTAGAAAAACTTAATTTTGTATAAAAAAACTCTAATATTACCTTTTTGACAATAATATTGCACTCACGACTTTCAAGAAACACAAGAATTGCTAAAATTGCTAGTTAACAGCTTGCCAATCTGACTGATTGTGTGACAGAAACAAACACAAACTAGCACAGACGAGGCACGTTCGTATTGCATGTTTGAACAAGTCGCCGACAAGTGTGTATCTCGTCACAAAAAATCGCGCAGACGCGGCGCGTTCGTATTGCATGTTTTAACAAGTCGCCGACAAGTGAGTAACTCGTCACAAAAAAATTTTTCGGTTTAGTATGTACTAACATTTTATTATAATTAATTTTATAACAATATATTGATGGGAGAAAGTCGATAAAATAAATTCAATTTTAGAAATGCTTGGCGGGCCGCATAAACATGTTTAACGGGCCGCAAGTGGCCCGCGGGCCGCGTGTTGCTCATCCCTGATCTATACTAATATAATAAAGCTGAGCGAGTTTGTTTGATTATTTGAACGCGCTTATCTGTGGAGCTGCCAGTCCGATTTGAAAATTTTTTTTGCGTTAGATAGCCACATTCATTAGGAAGACTATAGGCTATCTAACATTACGTTAAAATTCGAAGTTAACCTTAAATATTTAAATTTGTAATGTAAGTAGGAAGAAAAAATATATACATGTTTTTGACGCGCGCAACTTCTTTTAGACGCTGAAAATACACTCTGATCGGATTCTCATAACTTCAAAAGAATTATAGCTTCAAAAATAGAATATACAGTCTTTCATACGTTTATCTAAACGACACATAACTTGTGTTCAATATTCCAAGCCGTGTTTCCATCAAATTGGATGGATTTGAGATACGAATTGACTTCGTAAAAGAGTTAGACTAAGGTTGCTAGTTTTTTATAACAAAAAACTATTATTCGGAACATTTTTTCAAAATTTAAATGATTCGGCACAAATTTTGATATTATTCAAAAGAATATACATTTGATTGCTATATAATAATGCCTCCACACACCAATTGACTGTAAAAATTTGAATGACAGATTATAATTACATTTTCGATAAAAAAAATTAATAAATCTGTTACAAAGTAAAATTATTACGTGTACACATATATACACGTGTTCGGAATATTGTTTTATCGGAAACGTGCTACATCAATTCAGTGCCTGTCAATTGCAAATACTTTTTTTATTGTGAAAACCACAAAGTAATCTACTAACCTTGGCCATTTATCTTACTATCTACTGCTTGTACTATGGGTTACAAAGATAGCGATCATTTTTCAAAATGTTTCAGTTGATTAGTACCTTATTCTTTCGGTTTTTGGGGAAAATATTTCGAATATAAGTTGTTAGTATAAATAAAATTTAAATTTATAGCATAAATAAGGTTTAAATCAATTATATAATTTTGAAAAATGAGCGCTACTTTTGTGGTCATGTGTACCAATAGGTACACTTTACGTGTACAATTGGCTGCAATAGTTGATGTTATTTTGAGCGAATTTCCTCCAAAGGAAATGCAGCTCTTGTTTTTGTACCAATGTTGGAATTTCGTAAAAATTTGTATATATATTTATGTGTATACATATATATATATATATATATATATATATATATATATATATATATATATATATATATATATATATATATATATGCTCAATGCCCAAATTGTAGGTTTTTTTTTTATGTAGAAACCAAAGACGAGTGGGGAAATTAATCCTTTTTATTATTTTGGGGAGCGTGCTTAAGTTAAATAAAATTCGTGGGTTTGGGTTTTTTAAATGGGCAAAAACGGCGTCATGTTTCTTGTCGAAAAATTGAAATATTTTGTTTCTTGTGTTTTTTTCGAAAAAGTTAACCATCTCTAGTCAAATTGCGTCAAACAAATAATTAGTATTTGAACTTTTTACTCAAAAATAGATCAAGCATTCTACGAAAAAATTTTACATAACAAAAATGCTTATGATTTATTAAAAATTTCGTAATAATTTTTGAGACATTTTTGTATTTTCCAAAAAGCGGCCAGTGTAAAGTTTTCCGAAAAATTTTGAATTTGGATTTGGTCGCTTTTTGGAAAATCCAAAAATTCTTAAAAAATTCTGACTTTTGATTTAGAATCAAAATTTTTTTAATTTTCTAACGCGGATTTTTTTAAAATCCTTCAAAGAATAGCTCTCAGAAGTACAAAAGATTCCAGACTTTAATTTTAAAAACTATCGGAGTTCTCCAGATTGGAAAAATTTTGTAATTAATAAAAGCGTAGTTAATGGAAAAATTGGCATAAAAATTTATTGCCGACGGATTATTGTTTAAGTATCCACTAAGTATCTGAATTTTGTCTTTCCTTAATATTCTTATTTAATGGGTTAAAAAAATTTTTTTGTTCAAGTTTCTGAATCAAGCTGAGCCGAATCACTCGTTTTCGATACCTATTTTCATCTCTCAATTAAAATTATAAATATAAGTGCTAAAGTTCCGTGAGTTGAGACTTTTTTTAAGGAAATTTTCTGCTCTTTAAGAATCTGTTTTCCGATTTCGGATATCTACAATAATTTTGAGATATTTGCAAAAATCCCCTTTTTTTTACTAAATTGTAACTTTTACAATTTTTTTACACGGAAATTTTTCAAAACCATTCTAGAAAAAATTACGAATCGAATGCCACCTTAATAAATTTTCATAATTTTATGAGAAAGCGAAATGGAATTGTGCACATACTAGTCTAATATATATTTACATATATATAGATGTTTATATATATATATATATATATATATATAATATATATATATATATATATATATATATATATATTAGATATTTATATATATATAGATTAATTAAATTAAATACTGATATGAAAAAATTAACTCGTCAACCAGGAATCGAACCTCGGGCCTCTGGATAACCGGTCCAGTGTGCATCCTCTACACCAAAGACGATTGTGATGTGACAGCCAACTTTTTCATATTATTCTAATTTTTTTATATATATATATTTTTTATATATTTATTAGACAGTATAAACTTCTCGTTGAAGTGAAATTTTTATTTAATATTTGTTTATTTGTGTATACTTTCGTGTCAACATACAAGTGTTTGTCCAAATTCCTTACGGTTACGTATGACAAACTGTAGAAGACTATAGCGTATACCCGACACATTTCATTGTCATTGAATTTATTAATTAAATTAAATACTGATATGAAAAAATTAACTCGTCAACCAGGAATCGAACCTCGGGCCTCTGGATAACCGGTCCAGTGTGCATCCTCTACACCAAAGACGATTGTGATGTGACAGCCAACTTTTTCATATTATTCTAATTTTTTTATACATATATATTTTTTATATATTTATTAGACAGTATAAACTTCTCGTTGAAGTGAAATTTTTATTTAATATTTGTTTATTTGTGTATACTTTCGTGTCAACATACAAGTGTTTGTCCAAATTCCTTACGGTTACGTATGACAAACTGTAGAAAACTATAGCGTTTACCCGACACATTTCATTGTCATTGAATTTATTAATTAAATTAAATACTGATATGAAAAAATTAACTCGTCAACCAGGAATCGAACCTCGGGCCTCTGGATAACCGGTCCAGTGTGCATCCTCTACACCAAAGACGATTGTGATGTGACAGCCAACTTTTTCATATTATTCTAATTTTTTTATCGTCTTTGGTGTAGAGGATGCACACTGGACCGGTTATCCAGAGGCCCGAGGTTCGATTCCTGGTTGACGAGTTAATTTTTTCATATCAGTATTTAATTTAATTAATAAATTCAATGACAATGAAATGTGTCGGGTATACGCTATAGTCTTCTACAGTTTGTCATACGTAACCGTAAGGAATTTGGACAAACACTTGTATGTTGACACGAAAGTATACACAAATAAACAAATATTAAATAAAAATTTCACTTCAACGAGAAGTTTATACTGTCTAATAAATATATAAAAAATATATATATATAAAAAAATTAGAATAATATGAAAAAGTTGGCTGTCACATCACAATCGTCTTTGGTGTAGAGGATGCACACTGGACCGGTTATCCAGAGGCCCGAGGTTCGATTCCTGGTTGACGAGTTAATTTTTTCATATCAGTATTTAATTTAATTAATAAATTCAATGACAATGAAATGTGTCGGGTATACGCTATAGTCTGCTACAGTTTGTCATACGTAATCGTAAGGAATTTGGACAAACACTTGTATGTTGACACGAAAGTATACACAAATAAACAAATATTAAATATATATAGATGTTAATATATATATATATATATATATATATATATATATATATATATATATATAAACAGAAATATGAGGTTTCTTGAATATCATAACTAAATTCAATCAATACGTGTATTCAATAACTTGTAATATGTATGATATTATGAATAAAACAATGCATAGGTATCATATTCGATGTTCAGAAAATTGTTGACCTATAAAACTAAAATATACTGGAAATAAAATGAACAAGATATCACTCCATTGATGTTGATTTGAATAATAAGAAAATATTCCAATAATATTTCATTCTTATTGCAATACCTCACGTGTGGTAGAATGTTGAACATGACGAACAAACTTTACAGTTTACAGAAAATAATTTTCACACGCTTTCAAATTAACTTCAAATTTTTAGCATTTTTAGTATTTGATACTTTCTTAGAAAGTTTAAAACAAACGATAACAGAATATCTGCCAACACGTTTTGGAAAAAAATTTATTCGATTTTAGAATCAAATAATTGACGGTGCCGAAATCCGAAAGCTTTAATTTTATGTTTTTTAATATTTATTATACTATTTTGTAAATTTGCATGTTTAAATACCATTAAACGATTTTAGTTCACTCCAGGAACACTCCAACAGTTTTCTTATTTATTTAAAACTGTTAGAGCTGGTGCAATACTTGAAATAATAAAGTAAATGATTTAAATAAATTAACAAGTGAAAATAACAACTAACTGAGGTAATTGTTTAAATTCTCGGTAAATCCTGAATTTATGTAAAAATGTTTATCCGGTCAAAAACTTAAATGTAAAAAAAGGCCGAGCTTTCGGGGAGATGCTTCATATAATAGTTGGTCCTTAAAAAGTATTGATATGGGATAAAGGACCGAGCTATTTACAAAGTAAATAGCTCGGTAACTATTTACCAAGAAAATTAATGAGGGGTAAATTCATTAAATGTAAGAAAAAATTTGGTTGAAATTTATTTAACTTAGCTCTTAGTATGTGTTTAAAATTTTTAACACGGCAAGTAAAATATTTAAAACAAAAGAAAGAATAACTTGCCAAGGTTCCCCTTAAACTCGGCCTGTCGCACTACCGTGCTCTAGATTACAAAAGTTATTAACTTTTTAAAAGTTAAGTTTGGCCTATTTTGCCAAAACATGGTTCTATTTTGCCCATTCACGAATTTGATCTTAATTTTTAGCTCTAAAACACACACACAAAATTTCGCTCGTTATCTCTTTTCATTTTTGGGTAATCGTGTCCACAGACACACGAGCATGCGAAAATGGCCCGAATTAGGCCATTGTAACACCTGTTCCAAACGTTTATACCGGTTAAAAAAGCTGCTAAAGTCGAATCTTAACTGACATAAGGTTAATTTCCACCAATTAAAAACGATTTATTGATTAAAATAGTATCTAATTATTTATTACCAAAATATGGGGCCCCACAGTATAAAACCTCAAACCTCTCCTAACTTAGAAAATGATATCCATCAAACCTGAGAAAATTTTTTTTAGGGTATATTGTAATATTATATATATTAACTCTGTATACAAACAATAATGCCTGTGGTTCATATTCGAAATATTTTGGTCAGCATCTCAAAAGACGCCTTAAAATTTTTCTTTAATTTTCAAATTTAGTTTTATTGGTGTTACAAAACCCGTGTTTGACAACCGAATTTTGTACTGAATGAATTGATTTAAAGTAGTAGGTACAAATGGTGTCAGAAACATAATATTATGGTTTGATCATATCTCATGAAATCATCATGAAGATCATATCTCATGAAATTTATTTAAAGAATTAATTCTTGTCGGTTAAACTTTATGTTGAAAATCGTTAAACTGTATTTACTATAACAACAAATTTGCATTAAAATGCAATACATTATTCCTAGGGATTACAAGTGTATATGTAAGTCTATTGATCCATTCAAAATTTACGTATAATGAACAAAACTCATGTATATATTTATAGTATAAAGCATAGAATCATAGATTGTCTAGACGTCAATAGACATACGATTTTGGTATAATGTTATGTTAACAATTTTATTGATAATATTGTTATCCGATCAAAAACATAAATGTAAAAAAGGGCCGAGTTTTCGGGGAGATACTTCATGTAATAGTTGTTGCTTAAAAAGTGATGATATCCCATTAAAGGACCAAGCTATTTACCAAGAAAATTATTGATGGGTAAATTGATTAAATGTAAGAAAAAGTGTTCCCTTAGTATGTTTTTAAAATTTATAATGCGGCAAGTTATTCTTTCTTTTGTTTCAAATATTTTAAAACTTGCCACGTAATGTATTTATTATGTTAATTTTATCAAAACAAAAATTTTCCATTTCCCGATATAAATATCGTAGTTTGATAATTTTCCTTCCGGTTTAGGCACTATATCTAACTGTATGCCAAATATCAACTTTTAAGGACTTATGGTCTAGGCCCTGGAATTATGATAATGTATATCCGCTATTTAACGATTTTTGAATGCCAATAAGTTTTTAACTGTTTATTTGATAACGGTGATTGAAAAAACAGTCTCTTATAATTCACTAAATAGGACATATTCAAATCAGCACTGTAGCTCTTTTCGTTCAAAAATTATTTCGGGGTTAGTAATAGTACTAATAATAATAAGTAATAGTACTGTAAGTGCGAAGACAAGAAAACGCCTTAAACTTGGCCCGTCGCACTATCGTGCTCTAGATTTATTTGAAAATTTAATGAAGTACCATATTATTTGGTTTGGAAATAGTATTGATTATTATTATATTTAAAACAAATTTTATTGATATGATAAAAAAACCCACAAATTGTGAAATACTTGAATAAATTTAATAATCTATATACCGAAAACATCGATGTGTGTATGTATGTTCCCTATGGACTCCAAAACGGGTGGATCGATTTTTTGAAATTTTTTCAAGCTATCTTCAGATTAACCCAGCGGATGATGATCCTCTGAAGTTTCGTAGCGAACGAAAAAAAAATTATTTTGTTGTTTTTTGGTAATTTTGTGTCATATTTTAAATTTTGGATCATCTGGCTATACATAGTTAGTGGAACACGTGCGAAGCCGGCGTGGGTCGCTAGTAATCTATACAAATAAATATAATTGAAATGTATGCAGTGATTTCCAAAATAAGTATTTTTCTTAAGCGACGGACGTGTTATTTGCACGGTACCAAAACTCAAACACGCGTTTTTTAAATATTTGTCTGTCTGTCTTTTTGTTCGAGCTAATCGCCGAAACGAGTTCAGGCAATCGCAGGATTTTGACAAGTTCATTATAAAATTTTAATACTATTTTTAAAACATATTTTAAGCTTGAATAATAAAAATCCCCATAAGTTGTGAAATACTCGAATTTCGAAATTACGGGTTTTCTTATGGTCATATGGTTAATTGCACGTTACCAAAACTCAAACACGCGTTTTTTGACAGGTAGAGGATTCAAAGAGTTTCTTAGTCCACTTCTTATCCCGGAATTTGGGTTCCTGCCTAAAAATTGTAGAAATTAGGAGCAAAATTAGGGGGCTATGTGGAAGGACGTGTCACGCGCGGCTTGAAATAATTTATTAATGAATAATAAATGAAGAAATACTGCTATTGGGTGAAATACACGGTGAAAGTTTACTTTGGTGTCCCGTTTTTTTTTAATTTATAGACATAAAAATGCTTATTTCGGCTATAAAAAAAGAAATATATGTTTCAGCGTTTTTAGAAAATCAACCCTTAGAGGGTAGAAATATGCGATTAAAGTTTCTATTGGTGGGTCCCGTTAGCGACAGGAAAATTGATATTAAGACTATTATATAACAAATAAAGAAATAACGCCTCAGCGGTTTTAGATAATCCTTAAAGGGTGAAATAGACGCTGAGAGTGTATATGGAAGTCTCATTCTTTTAAAATGAGAATCCTGAAACTGCTATTTAGATTCCAAAATAAAAAACATCGTTGTTAGCGCTTATAGGAAATCAACCCCTTAGGTTGAATTATAGGAGATTAGAATTGGTATTGAGGTTCTGTTTTATTTTTGACGAGATAGTATAAATTCTATAATAAAAATAAATAAATAAAAATGTGTTTCAGAGTAACATAAGGTCTTTACAATCGCAATTTTTGCAAACGAAGCTGCGACGAGTACTGATAGTATTTCATAGGACTTCAAATAGATAAATCAGAATGTTTAGTTAGTTTTTACACTTTTACGAAAACCTAATGGATATGGCTGCAAATTTGAAAAAAGTACAAAACTTTAGGAGTTGATGTCAAAATAAGGAAAGTATGATATCATATAATTCTTTTGCATTATCTAAAGCAGTAAAAAATTACTTTTGATACGAAAGAAAAGTTTTGAGGAAAATGTTGTCCAAGATGGATCTTATTATGTAGAAAAATGTTTATGCCATAATCGAATTCCTAGGGAAAAAATTTGGCATGAACAGCCACACAAATTTCATGTTCTCATGTAGATAAGAAAAATTTGTGAAAAAAAACTAATAGCTAAGTTTAAATAGAAGCATAGTCGTTTTTTCACAGCCACATCCTATCAATAATTTGACAGGTAATATAAAATAAAATTCAATTATGTCGTGTCAACTTTCCGTATTTCATCTAAAAGAAAATTAGTCAACGTCTTATTATAACTGTTATTGTTCCCATCATTTTATTTGCATTTAATTTCAATTATTAATACTTTACTGAAAACGTTTCGGAAATAATTTACCAAAATGAAATTGCGAATGATTTATTTTTCCGTGTAGGTATTATATTGTGTATTCTTACGAAGAAGAATTTTACTTGAAATCTAACCTTACGAGAATACAACAAATAAGAACTTAAAATAAGTATACTCCCCAGGTGGTAATCAGATTTTCATGTTTGAATATATTATATAATATGATAGTTATATATGTATTACATAACACATTTATACATAATGCAGACAGAATATTATACAGAATGATCGGTATAAAACTGTACATAAATTGTTATCAAAGAATGTGAAGAATTGATAAGAAATTGTCTCATATTAAAATTGCAGTATTTGGATACAGAACTAGAATTCACAGGCAAGGTCTGCACAAACATTGCACCTTTATTATGTATATAAAAAAATTCATTACACAGGAGTTGCGTCAACTTGGCGAATTTTCTTAGAATACATATATCACTCTTTAGCGGTCATAATTTTATTCTGGTCAAAACTTATCGTAAATGGTTAAAATCAAACAAGAGGAATAGGCTGGGAGGGGGTTAGAGGGATGTGGAGGGTAAACAAAATTTGGCATACCATCCCTAATAGTGGAAAAATCAAGTTTATGAGATGTAAAGTTGTAGAAAATTAATTTGACTATAATTTTGTACTACAACTTGAAATTCGCTCCAATACCTAGATTAGTTTTTGTATTATAAATACGTATTTCGACTACAAAGTTGTCATCATCAGTATAAATTAACTAGTCGTAATTTATTCTTTGACAATTAGAAATAGATCGAAGTCAATAGAAATAAAAATAAACAAAAATTAAACAAAATAAATTAAAATATAATAAATTTTATTGAAATTACTCTTGTTAAAATTGCTTTCAGTCAAATTTACTCTTGTTAATATCACTCTTATTAAAATTACTCTTATATTGTTTCAGGATATGTGATTCGTTGCTAATTTAGTGACAGTTTCACGACGTTTCTTGGTTTTGGCTGACTTATATATGTTTGACCGACGTTTAACTCTATTTTAAGATCGCACTTGATTGTTGCTGAGTTATGCGTTTCGCAGTAAACGGGTTTTTATATTTTGACATCATTTATTATCATTTACAATCTAATATTATAGTTTTGTATCATATAATTTTTTCTGTTACACAAATTTACAGAAATATTTACAATTTAAGAAAGTTAAAATCCTAAATATCTCTGTACACATGAGAGTTTGAAAAAAATGATGATAATGATGTGTAGCAACCATTATTTTCTATAATTTTACTTCTCAGACACTTTCGGTTGTTCTAATATTAAGAGAGTTATTTTATATTATATGTTTTCTTCTATGCTTATACCCCCTTTCCCCTTGACCTACGCGATTTATTATTAAAATTGGTCTTGCAAATACCAAAATCATATCAGATAGGACATTTCATTAGACTAAAATGGTGACCGCTAGAGAGTGATTTATGTATTCTAAGGAAATTCGCTAAGTTTACGTAGTTCCAGCGTTACGAATTTTATTTTAATATTGATGCTTGGTGCTATATCTGGAAATAATTGCTTGGTATTCGAATATTGTTTAATGAAGAATATTGGCTTCAGTATTTTCGACAAATAAAAATATGTTAAATCGTATTTTATCTAGAGCACGGCAGTGCGCAAGGCCGAGTTAGTATTTATCCAAAAAAAAACATACAACATAAGTGCAAAAATTCATTGTTTTAATTCTTTAATTCATATTCAATAATTTTTTCCTTTAATTTTAAACAAAATTACATCTGAAATCAAAGACTTAAGTAAGTGCTACTTATATAACAGTGGTGCCCTAAACGAAATAATTAAGAGAGTCTTAAATATTTGTATTACGAATGAGGGAATGATAATTTGGGGGAACTTGGTGCACTGTGACTTATAAGATCTATTGTGCTCCCCCATCTGGTGTCTAATGAGGAGTGGTCTCCTCTTAGAGCACTTCGTTCAGCCCTGTTTCCTTCAGAAAGTACAGGATCTTGTTTAGCTTATAGTTCCCCTGTACTAATCTGGTAGACTCCCAGATATTTTATTCTTTGTGTATGAGGGCTTCACAGTCTATAAGCAGGTGTTCCGGAGTTCCATCCATTTCACAAAACTGGCCATTGTCCTCATTTACCAAGCCTAGCTACCTAAGGTGTCTCCTGAGTCTACAATGCCCCGGAAGAAACCTCGACAGAAGCCGTAGTCTATTATTGCTCAAGCCAATGGAGGTTTTGTATCTTTGAGGTCATATTGGGTGGCGAAACTATCGACGATATTTTAATGTCAGATATTATGCTCATTCTAACCATACGATATTCGTGATTATTTTCTTTGGTGTTATCTGAAAGAAAAGGTTTATGTAAACAAGCCAAAATGCTTGGAATAACTTAGGCGAGATATTTTGGGGATATCTAAAGAAACTTTACGAAAGGTCAGATGTACTGAAAAGAGCTTATAATTTTCAGCACGAATGAGGATATCATTTTCGTAAATAATTGGAAAAAAACTTAACGAAACACCTTTATATTATGATTTACAAAATATAAATTTTCTTAATTTCTCATATACTTTTTTTAATTTAAAATCGTGAAGGTACTTGAGTGTGATTTTCTGGGTGTCTTCCTTTTTTTATATCTTTTTTCTCAATATAAGTGGTCACCCAGTCTGCAGTATGGCTCCGAACCTATAAAGGATATTGATTGTCCCTTCCTCGCCAAACCATCCCATCTATCCAGACCAGACCATCCCACAGTATCATTATTTAGTAAATACACACTTAGATAAAAAAAGCGGGTGAGCATGGACATAAATAAAATAAATTTTCAATATTTATATTATTCTATAGCATTAGTTTAGTTTTAGAAAGTTGCATGTTTTAATATCATGAAACATATATTTTTAATATCGTGTTGTTGTTAACATTTATGTTTAAAGTTTGAAATGCTTCACCTATATATATATACATATATATATATATATATATATATATAAATATATATATATATATACATATATATATATATATATATATATATATATATATATATATAAATATATATATATATATATATATATATATATATAGATATATATATATATATATATATATATATAAATATTTTGAAATCTTCTTATCGTTGAAGAATTACACTTGAACGTCCTGAATTGATAAAAATCATAAATTTGTATAAACCAACCGGTATACACTGGTACAGTTTGTTTGATAAAAGTTGATAATACTTTTCCATATAAGATGTTGTAGTACTATTCACCTTTACCAAAATATAAATAAAGGTCTTTAATTTTCATATATAGATCCTTATGGTAGGTAGGTAGATACCTCCATCTATGTGTAAACAATGTAAAATTATACAACCAACACAAACATTTCAACACCTACTGAAAACTTATTCAATAAAGATCTCATTTCTCATCTAATACGATTGTATTAAACCTGTGTATTGTTTATATATTACTGAGTATACATACATACATACATACAGTTTTGTTAAGTGGTTTTTCGATTAATTGCTTTTGTGTTGTTTTTGTTTTGTATATAATATCTCTGTAAATATAAATACATACACACAGACACATACCCACACACATGCACATACTTTGACGACATTTTCATTAGCACTCGTTTTTGTAAACGTGTTAGAAAATTTATAATTAAACTAGATTAAATCCTTAAAAAATTAACAATATTCTCAAATTCTTTGACAAAATATCTTTACTGTAAAAAAAAAATCGTTACACAGGAGTCAACTGAGCGAATTTTTTTAGAATACATAAATCACTCTCTAACAGGGACAATTTTAATGTGATCAAAAGGAATTATCGTTTCTGATATGATTGTTATATTTACAAGGTCAATTTTTTAAATGAATGGCATAGGTCAAGGGCTAAGGGGGCATAGCATAGAAAAAGAATAAAACACTAAATATAAAATATCTCTCTTAGTATTAGAACAATCGAAAAATGTATAAATAGTAAAGTTGTAGAAAATCCTGTTTACTACAATACATTACCTGACCATATTTAGAATTTTACCTGGCCTTTCAAATACCAAAAGCACCTTAAATGCCAAAATTCATTCCGATCAAACGATCAAATTAAAACTGTGACCACTAGAGAAATAACAGATACATATATATATATATACATTTCAAATATGCTCATTTACATCTACTAGATGGGATCGGTGGACATTTGAAGAAGGTTTGATATTGGTACAAGACCAATATCTCTATTTCCATTATGAGGAAATTAATTACAAACCAAGAAAAATGATTTTCTCTAGGCAGTGGCTAATTCACAGGGTTGGCAGCTGGTTAGGGCAGCAAATGTTCACGGGCGGAAAATTTTGATGGTTTACACTAGATATACTACTTGCGTGATCAAAAATAGAGTTTTTCATTTGAAAGCCTACAAGCGGTGCTAAAAAGTATTACCGAATGAATGATATTACGAATAATATTATTATATTGATCTCTCTCATTGAAGATTGTTTGATGTTATATATCTTTTATCTTATATATCCCTAATACACACATACTACCGATACGTTCAAAAAACTTGGTGGGTAAAGTTGTAATCATTGTAATCATTGTAATCATTAACTCATTGTAAGTTGTAATCATTAAGAGTTCTCGACGTCGGCGTCGAGACCCGATGAAGTCACGTGTTCCGATTTAACGCCCGAGCGAACTCGAGCGTATCTGGATTATATCCGGATATGAACAAGAAAAATATTGTGATAAAAAAGGGTAATATTATGTTTTGTGTATATGTTTGTTTGTACTGTTTGGAAAATACTATAGGAGATAGCAAAGTAATGATAAGAGAAGACCGTATATAAATTTTCCTTTAATTCCAGGAAGTTGAAAAATTCCAAATCGTTCCAAAGCTTTCAACGTTTTCTAACGACTAGATAGGAAATAATGTATTTGTCAATAAATTTAAAAGAACATTAAATTGACGCTTTGAACTGTCAAAAATTAGAAAAAAAAATTATTTGACTTAAATTTCCTATGCAAGAATTTTTAAAGCCCGGAAAACAAGAACTTTTTCTGCTAGTTATAACCTGCTGAAAAAGTATTAATAATATTAAGTAAAGTAATAATTATTTATAAAAAACGTTATGAATTATTTTGTGGTGATTTTAAGAAAATAATAAACGAAAATGGAAGTTTTATATTTATTTTATAGGGAAAAAACCATCGACCCTTAAAGACATTTTCATTTCGTTTAGTGTTTTATTTTATATCATATACATATTTTTATATTTACATTTTTATTTAGATTTCATTTTAAATCATATTTATTCAAATTTTATATAAAAAAACAACAAAAATCGAAACGTGTGCAATAACGAGAATAGAAAGAGACTAAGAAGTATTTTACATAGAAGTATTATCCATAGTCCAATCATTGTAGAATTTTACACGGGAAAAAGAACACCAAAGTAGCACTAATTTTTCAAAATTTTAAAATGAATTGTGTCTTATTAATGTACAGTTTGTAATGTCTACACACTGTTGTAGATATATACTATGTGTGCTTGTAGATTCACGCAGAATATGGTTGTATGAGTCCAATATATATTTAGTATACTATGAATCTGTCTTTGTTTTGTGCAGCTCTCTATAAATTATAAAATTATTATTTTCTAATTAAAAAGTTATGAACGTCAAGCTGAGACGCGGATATTACCCTGCTGTTCTTTAAGAAATAAACCATACTGCTCGGAAATTTTTTTTGAGTTTAGAGTTAGATAGGTATGTGTTTCAGCTTTCGATGAAGCCTTATAAAACAATTAATTTCTTTATAAGTAAATTAACAAAAGATAAAACATACGTTATATCTCTTAAAACGTGGGCATGGACTGCTCTTCAGAGCAACTGAGCTCTCCATAAGCTGAATGTTTTGAATTAAGACAGGACGATGCTTCAAAACAGGGTGTCCTACCAATTATTTCCCAATAATTTATTTGATTATATATGTTTCATTTGTGAAAATCCCGATTCACACAGATAAGAAGATACGAAACAACTACTAAGTTTTTTATTTTTTTATTTTTAATTATTCCGGATATTCAAACGAAGATGGGTTTTCTGCGACGATTTCCCAAATACTTTTTGTGCTCGTGTTCATGACTCCTAATAAATTATAATTTGTTGGAAAGGTAATCATTTCGTTTAATAATGCGCAATCATTGGAATCCGGAAATATTTGAGAAAAATTTCTATTAAAGCGGGAATTTTAAATTTTCTATTAAAAGGGGCCACTAAAAAATCACTCATTACAATTATATTTTCAAAATCTTCAAATCGATTATTCTAATAAACCGATTTTGATGTTTATCACTTTTTTGTTTATGTAGAATTTAATAATATTCTTTAGTATTAAAAAATATATTAAGAAAAAACGCTTTTTCTTAAAAACAAATTCAATTTTGATCCTGTTTCATATCGCGTCGGAACTTAAAAACTTAGGGTCATGTTCAGGACGCAAAACGTGTCGATAAAAACATTCCGGTTCCCAGCAACCTGCCAGAAAACCCGTTTTTGAAGCTAATTTGACCCTACTATATTCATTTGGTTTTGGTAGAAACACTTCGGATAAAAGTTGTTTATAAAATATAAATTTGTTCAAACATTTTTTCAAAACCGAAGTAACTAAAAAAGGTTTGAATTATTCATTTTTAATGACTGGTCATATCACCACGAATTATAATGAATAAATAGGGGTTATCTGAGTATTTACACCAAATTTTTCATTTCAAGTAATGTATATAATATGTGTTAATAAAAAAAAAGTATTACTATTATTATTATGATTATTATATCAAGAACAGATGTTAACATTCGTTGTTATTATTTCTCTTCAATAATTATATAAAAAAACCACACTTTCGTAAATGCACTTACCTCTAAGATGTCTTTCATCATTGATATGGGTAGTAAATGTTGTTTCTTTTACGATAAAACTTTTATAAATATATTTATTATTATATTATTGAGAAAATAGACGCTTCAAAGATTTTTATGATAATTTTTAAAAGTTCACTGTATTTATTTATTTTAAACGAATACGTTTTCCATTTCTTACACTTAGTAATGATTACACAATATGGGATTGAGTAACTAATTTTATTGAAAGATAAAATATTATTCTTTATTTTACTTCAGAATGATGTCGTAATTTTCTAACTAAGATTTGAATTCGTTAATTTTTAGAGGAGGATTATAAGCTTCTAAATATTGCTTAACAAAAATAGAAAAAGGAATGATAAATTATACAAAATTAAAAAATTTTGTTTGCTATAGATAATTAAATTACAAATTTTATAGGCTCAATTTTTGGTAAAATTAAAAGTATTGTACATGGTTAGGGATTTAAAAAGAATACTAACAATAAAACATTATGGTCACATCCAAAATTAAGTCGAGTTTTAATTCGAGTTTATTGAGACGAGATGTATATATACATATATATATATATATATATATATATATATATATATATATATATATATATATATATATTTACATATATGTATGTATGTATGTAAGGATGTTTATATGTGTCCTATATGCGCTCTGGACGCTACAATTTTGGGTTGATCGCAATGAAATGTGGTATTTGACGAACTTTTTGTATATGAAAGTTCGTTAACGGGAAAAATTGGATAAGGGAAAGGGGGGGGGATAGAAGGAGCAGAGAAAATAACAACTTGAATTTTCCTCTTAATTAGTTTACTACTATTTAATATTACAGAAACATTTGCAACTTAAATAAAATACCTAAAATCGTCAATTTCTCGCTTAATATTAGTGAAATAAAAAAATTTTTGATTAATAAAGTTGTATTAAATCAGTTTTACTACAATTCATAGTTTGACCCATTTTTTCTGTAACTCTAATATTTACAGAAATATTTGCAATTTACAAACAATACCCATAATAATGAATAGTACAAATGCGCACCATGGTTACTTGATATTCAATGTATCTAAATGCGCTTTTCTAATATTAAGAGTGATTTTCCATTTTTATGTTTTCTTTTTTTTCTAAATGTCCCTTACATTTATCGATTCTGTTTATTAACTAAGTTAGCCTTTTAAATACCAAAAGCATACCCGATCCGAAAACATAGTTATATATGTGTCTGTAGTCACTCAAGCGGTCACGGATTGCCATGGACATTAATAGGTAGAAGTTAATTAAGAAAGTTAATTTCCATAAGTGATATATTTTTTCCGAAAATACGCAGCTCCTGCGTTACAAAATTTTTTTCTTTCATATAAAAATTTATCCATTTTACCACCCACAGTTAAAACATGATTATTATAAACAGGAAAACTTCTTGTGTTTATCAAATTTGTTATAGTATCAGAGTGTAGATTTCATATCTTCCACGCAAATAATATAATGGTTTTCTTCGTCTTTCATTACTTTTCTATTGTTTCATTTTACAAGAAATAAGTTTTCTTGTTTGTATTATAATTTAAGAATAATCATAAAAATGTAACAAATATTCTTTGTTGTATTTTTGGTTTATAGGCTACTTAAATATGAGGACGCTACGCCTTAGTATATATGCCCAGTGGGTGTGTTCACTCACCATCGGTGCTAATCATATGGTTCTATTTCTTGTTCGTTTATTATAAATATAGACTTCTTGGACATCTTCCCTGATAAAACTGGACTAGATTACTGATTTATGATACGACACGTATAATATTACAAGTATTATAAAGATTAAACCGTTATATAAGTGACAAATAGATTACAATTACATTTGGGCAAATGTGATAGACCACAGTACTGCATGGTTTTTTTAAAATCATTAGCAACAGGCTAAATTTTTGTCCGTAGCTTCCTTTCGACGAGACGCCCAACCTTCGTCTCGCGAAAATTCTCGATGATTGTGACTAACGAAGCGCGTAAGAGAGTAACTTGTTTGTTTGACGATAGCAAAAATTTTATCAGTAACAGTTAATTTGTTAGTTAAATTAAGAGATAATGTGTCCCCCACCCCCAACATGTTCAAATAACTTTTTTCTGGACTCCAGTATAATCATAATCTATGGTGACAGACCTAACGCAAACAAAAGCCTCAACTTGGAGAAATATGCCACGGTCTTTCAAGCAGAAGTCTACGCCAGACTGGCTTGCGTCCGTGAGAACCTATGTAGAGGCTACATCAACCAGAACGTAGGAATTTCAAGGACGGCAGTGTGTAAACAGGTGATCAACGAGTGGTCAAATGCCGTGAACACTGGGAAAAAGTACCGCGGTAAGAGCTCGGGAGGGTACTGCTTCAGAGTGCAACAAAGAGGCTGTCTCTCGATGCACTGAGGCTGAACAGAATGCAACTGCGGAAGGTTACCGGATTCGTTACCCGGGCATTATCCCCTGCGGAAGTATCTGCACACAATGGGACTCCATAACGTGTCCATTATGTGCAGAATGTGTGGCGAGGAGGAAGAACCATCCGGCCACATTGTCTTTGATTGCGAACCTCTGGGTTACAGCAGATACAGGATATTCGGTGCATCTGACCTCGAATATATGAACCTTCAGGAAGACCTGATAAGCAAGTTTCTGGCTATTACCAACATATAGGAGAAGCGAGTCTCGTCAGGATGAGGCAGAAGGGGGAGCATAATGGACCATACGGTCGAAGTGCAATTCTTGTAGACCCCAAGATGTATCTATCTATCTATCTATAATCATAATAAACCATTATTAAATTTTTAAAACAATTAATTTCTATTTAATGATTTTATTTATTTATTTTTTTAAATAAAAAAGCTCCAATATTGAATATTAATATTAATAATTTTGATACACCTTTTAATTCCCGTGGCGATAGTATATATATATATATATATATATCTATGCCGACGGTAGTGGTTTAATATACTCACGTGATCACAAAGTTTGACTATTTGTGTGGGATTTTAGTGATGAATATTCTGTTCTCTATTGTGAATACGAACCATTAAATTAGTTTTTAATGGAGGTTGCTATACGTATGACCACAGAATATTAATTCATATTTAATATAAAATATTATTAAATAAATTATTATTTTCTATGAATAGCAACGACATAAAATTTGTAATATTACTACAGAGTGTAATTTTCAAATATTATTTCTAATTAAAAGCAAATTGGTATGTTGGGTGTTTGTATTTTAGATAGATACTTAAATAAGCTCCATGAAAAAATTGATAGTGTAACTGCTGCTATAACTTAATATGATATAACAAAACATCTATTAAAAGAGTAAATATTTGCTCAAAATTGGTGAAAGTTCAGTTTCTGATTGATCACTTTTTTTTTTCGTACGTATTTATATACGGCCGATTAATCATAAATCATTTTTAGATGTACTATGGACCACAAAACTTGATGTTATTTTTTTAAATTTTATATTTGATTTGTGCCTTATTGATTCGGATTTTGAAAAACTGCTTCGGATAAAAGTGGTTCATTAAAAATATATTAACAACTTTTATTAATCGAAATTTTTTTTCGAAAACCGAATGAATAAGGCACAAATTAACTGTACATTTTAAAAAATGACATAAACTTTTGTGGCCAAGTGAACAAAGTCAGTATCCATGATAACATATATATGCTATTTAACATATCATTTTGTGATAACTACGTCAATCTTCAGTACGGTTACGAAGACACAAGTATGAAAGAACAAGCGTTTGCTAACACATCATTGAATGGTAATATGAAAAAATAAGCAATTTTAATATGAACAAATTAACTCATCCGCCACGAGAGATACCTATAGGTCGAGATATCTATAGGTCCAGACTTCGATCCCTAGCAGATGAGTTAATTTTTAACTTCCCATTTGCGAAATTATTGTAATGGGTAAATAATTTTGAGTCGGCTTTTAACCGAAAATCAGATTCACCCTTCGCCAATTTCGAAGGAGATTTTTTGGCGCCGACTCAAAACTATTTGGGTAATTACATTAGTGTAGGACTTTTTTATGTTTTCCTTTCTTTTTTTGAAGGTTTAATTTTTTGTTACAAAGTTATTATTTTTTGCATTTTAGTTACTTTCTTTTTTCGTCGGTTCTATTTTTTTTGTTAAAAAGTTTTTTTGAGTGCCATTCTATGTATATTATGAAATGTTTTCAATGGACAACATAAAATTTGTGTATGGTATATTTATATTATATATATTTTTGATACATAATAATATTCAATAAAAATATAAATATATACAGAAAACCCCAACCAAGTTCACAATATTTTCACAAAACTTAATTGAATTTTTATGAGTGTCATAAAAGTAAACAACAGCACTATTACATTAATCAATTTTTTATTATCTTTATATGATTATTAATAATATTATATAAAAAAAACTGTATATGTATCTAGATATTCGGAATAACAACAGAAAAAGTAATAATTTCGCTGTGAACAATACTACACACAACAGTAAAGTAATAATGTTATCTGTTGATGAAAAACTTATTTAAAGTTATAATCAATTTAATAATATTGTTGTGATGATAGTAATGAAATTTTATTTGACAAAAACAAAATTATTTACAAAAAAAAAAAGATAAATAAATATCAATTTTGTTTATTTAGAGAAAGCATAAGTTCAATATTTTTATGACATCAATTTCGAGGAAACTTCTGGGAGAAATGAATATTTATTGAACTCATAAATGTTAATTTGGTTTTTTTGTTATACAAAATTTTGTACTATAAAATAACAGTTGATTAAATTTTCTAATATAAAAGCTTTGAATGGGTCAATTTTTTAAATACATTTTTATGTATTTTGCAGCCTATGTGTGTCTGTTTGTGGATCTGTCTGTGATATCGTAGCACTTAAACGCATGGACCGATTTGACTATTTGGTAGCTGATGTCCTGTCGGTAGTTCATAGCTATGTTTGATCTGGTCAGTCGTTTGAGGATACCAGCCCTTTTCCATGATTAATATAACATTATCATTTTACATATAAATTTGGCGGAAGTTACGGGAATTTCTGAATTTGTATCATGTGTTCTGGGTTTTTAAAAATTTTACATTTTACTAGTTGATAATTATTTTGAGTCAAATTTAATAGCCAGTATTTAAGAGATATCCTAACGTTTATCAAGACCATAGGCCTCCTGGAACACATTTGAAGGAAAGGAGGTACAATAGAAAAAATCGGCCGCGGTACACAATCTCTTTACAAGACTTACTCCTGATTTAAATTTACAATCTACAAGCCCCGCAATTAATTTAGTCTAATTGTGATGAATTGTGAACGTAAAGATAAGAGTGGTCGAGATGAAATTAAATAGTATTTAATAGGTTTCCCGTGAAAAAATAGCATAAATTGAATAGTAGAATTTATTTCAAAAACTCCCAAATTGTCGATAATTGTCTCTCGGATATTTGTGTTATCTCTATTTTAATCGGATCAGATATCGCTGGATGTCTAGCAAATATTATCTAGTATTTTTTAAAATTGTCGTTTCTCGTGGTAATACTACTAAAGCTCTAGACTCTAGGGAAACACGTTAATAACATTAAATTGTACATTTTCATACAAAATTTAAAAATTTTGGGCAAGAAGTTCGTGTTAACATCAAATGTGTATTTACGTTTCTTCTTTCTAATTGCACAACCACCAAATCCTTCCCATAAATTTTTGTGAAATGAAATATAAAAACTTATTATTTCCGAAATAACTAGTTTTGAATACTGATTTTGGTAAAAAAAATTATTTTTCTATTACATACAACACCAACGAGAAAGAAATCCACAAATTCGTTCTTAATAATTATTATCTCAAACTTCAAAGCTAACTGGAAGTTTTAATGTGCTCGATTCTAAATCTTAGTTTTCTTTCATATTTAGATGCAGTACATATTTATTTACTTGAGTTACCTCGGTAACTACTAACAAACTCATGAATCAATATTTATCTGGCAACATACAAGTTTTGTTTAAATCCAAAATCTTGTATTGTTATTTAAATATTTCTATAGTAGGTTTTAGGATATGTCTGTGGGCATAAATGAAATAATATCTGCCCAAAAGTGATCAATCGAGCTTAAAAGAAAATTTTATTATATACCTCTTTAATCTCCTTTTTGAGGACCAAATTATTGTACTATATACACAGGATATAGCTATTATATTTAACGGATTGTATCTGTTATTACTAGAATAATATTTATCGAGTACAAAAATAATTGTGTGCCAATTAATTTTAAACAATAAAATAACAATAGAATAACTAACAAGGCACATCCAAACGGCTTTTGTTAACTATCCATATTCAAGTTATTAGTTGTAAGTTTTGACTACTAAATAACCCAGATAACAACTTCTATAATTTAACTGTGTGCCAAGTTTAATTAATTAAAATATTTCTACTCATATTATTATTATGTTGTCCATGTTGTGCATTGTCGTTTATGTATAATTTTCTTGAATATGACATGTTGCATGTCCTCATAGACGAATACATACATATGTAATATACTATAATAGTTAAATAGTATAATGAGTATTCACTATAAATACATTAGTTTTATTGCGTACCAAAGGGGTTCTTTATTGCATAGTAATAATAATAATAAAAATAATAATGGGGTTTTACCTCCGTTTCGGAGACTCAATGGTCTATATCTATAACAGAGGCCACCCACATCATTATTTTTAAACTTTTATAAATTTTTTAAGTAAACATTTTTATGATGTGAGTGGAGGAAAAGGAATTTGTATGCAAGACTAGGAATTGGTAGGTTGTGCAGTTGTAGCTGAATTTGAAAGAAACTATGCCGATATTCATCTGGAGTTCGTGAAGGGAAACTTCAGAAAACCTTCTCAAACGTAGCCGGTTACTTCGTTGTTGTCCATACGTCGAAAGTCGGAGTTAGTCAATTAACCGCCCCATTTATTTTAACTGACAAACAGCCGGTGTTGGGACTCGAACCCATAACATCCCAGTTCCAAGCAGGCAGAGCGTGTTAGACCGCTTGGCTACCTGGGTTAGTTTATTGCATAGTATGTAAGATAAATAAAATAGATCTATATCTAGAAGATCTATATAGATATATATATATATATATATATATATATATATATATATATATATATATATATATATATATATATATATATATATATATATATATATATATATATATATATATATATATATAACATATATATGCATGATAACATATATATGCTATTTAACATATCATTTTGTGATAACTACGTCAATCTTCAGTACGGTTACGAAGACACAAGTATGAAAGAACAAGCGTTTGCTAACACATCATTGAATGGTAATATGAAAAAATAAGCAATTTTAATATGAACAAATTAACTCATCCGCCACGAGAGATACCTATAGGTCGAGATATCTATAGGTCCAGACTTCGATCCCTAGCAGATGAGTTATAATATATATATATATATATATAATTTTAAAAAATAACTTCAACTTTTTTAAAATAAATAAATATATATATATATATAGAATGGATGGTTACTGCATGGTCGAATTTTTAACGGGTTTTAATATTTATTATATAGTAGTCAGTAGTCGTCGGCAACAGCTGACTTGCAGAAATATTAAAGTTTCTGGTATTATTTTATTCGAGTTCAGAGTATGAAATGTTGATTCGTACTAGTTTTGATATCATTGTAAGTAGACACTAATAAATGATATATAAAACATCACTCTAGTAGACTCCTCTCTGACGTATATAATCAATCGTACATAATATAATAGTTTACTATATCTTTGATCTCGTGGTTGTGGATTAGGCGAATAAACCTATTGATTTGACTTTTAGAATATTTTTGAAAATTAAAGCTTCATGTCAAGTTTGTTTGCACCAAACGCTGAGATAGCATTTTACAATAAATCTATACAAATGAATAAAATTAAAGTGTCTCTCTGTGATTTCGAAATAAAGGCTTATTTAGAAGATCATATGATTGATTATTTGCACGTTACCAAAACCCAAACACGCGTTTTTAATAAATTTTGTCTGTCTGCCTGTTTGCTTGTTTGGACTAATATCCGAAATTACTGAACCGATTTGACGGGATTATCATCGCGATGTAAAAGACTTTTCAAACAGTAATCATGACTAATTTTTATCCCGGAAATACTTAGCATTTAAGAGTAAAAAATGAAAAAAAAATGACGTGTCGTGTTCCGATTGAAATAATTAATAATTAAATAAATATTGATAAGCAAAAATCAATATCTCGTCAACTCGTCAACCAAGAATCGAACATCGGCCCTCCGGATATCTAGCCCAGCGTGTTAGAAACACTACACTACTGACGATTCTACCAGGATAACAACTAACTGAGTTCATTGCTTAAATACCGGGTTTATCCTGATTTTATGTAAAAAATTTTATAACAAAACTTGTTTATTTTTATAAAAGGAAATATTATTTGTCTTTACATTTTTGTACTATCTTTTACGGTTTCAAAGATAGGCTCTTTTGCCTATTTTACCCAAACATAGATTTTTTCAATTCACAAAATTGATCTCATTCTATGAACACCTATACCAAATTTTTTTTCTGCGATCAATATTTTCAACCGTTACAAAACCGGAACGAAACTTAATATACCTTGGTATACATTATATACACTTGTATAGTATTTTTGGCGGGCGACGTCTGCGCCCTCTCGTGTTTTTTATTTTAAATTATGGTTCTGTCAAAACTCATAAACATACGGATATAAAAACTCAACTTTAATTTTAACTATAAAGAAATAATTACATACAATGCCAGTGAAAAAATTGATGAGCAGCTTCCAAGAAGTGCAATTAGATATTTTAGGTACAAAATTATGTTTATAATGTCTATGAAGAGATTGATGTTAATGATTCTCAGCGAATTTTTGGTACAGTATTGAGAGAAGAGTTTTGGCAGAAGCATAATTAAAAATTTAAAAAAAACACGAGACGGTGCAGAGGTCGCCCGCCAAAAATACTTTACTAGCGTATACCGGGTATAAAAATTGAATATTTTGTGGTTATTTTGATGTGTAGAAAAAGCTGCTGCATAGCCGGTCACACATTTTTGTAACATCCTGTATATGTTTAACACAATATAGATATATAAGTATTATTATTATATACCTACATGTGTTTCAAATGAAAACATTTATATACAAATTCATTAAAAAACTCTCAAAGTACATATTATGCTCACGTAAGATATTTTACAATTAACAGAATGAGCAAAACATCAATCGAACTGAAAAATATAATGGTTCATTATATATATAATAAAAAAAAAACAGAAAAAAAAACATTAAATATATTTTACAAACGTGAAAAAGAAAAAAAATGAACATCATAAAGATCAGTTACACAATAAGAAGGATCGTACTTCAAACGTAGACTTACACAGTAAGGTTTTTGACAAAGTAATTGAAAATAATGAGCAAAATAATAAGAAAATATTCTTGAAATAATGAAGATGTCGGGACATATAATTAATTTTAATGAACACTTATTAGATAGAAAAATTTTCATTATTATCTATCATACTAAAATTAAGTAACTTTGTGTTTATGGAGAACTAGTGATGCCACGAGACGATTTGAGAGTAACAACAACTTAAGTAAAAACAAGTGAAAATAACATCTCACTGAGTTATTTGCTTAAATACCTGGCATATACTGAATTTATGAAAAAAAGTTTCAAACAAAAGTTGTTTACTTTTATAAAAGGAACATTTTTTGTTTCTAGGTTTTTGTTCTATCTCTTACGGTTTCAAAGATAAACATTATTAACAATTTTGCCCAAACATGGTTAAATTTGGCCCATTCACGAACTTATTTTTCAGCACTAGAAAACACATGCAAAACTTCAGCTCGTTATATCTTTCCGTTTTTGAGTTATCGTGTTAACAGACAGACAGTTACAGACAGTTAACAGACAGTGAGGTATCGTGTTAATACCCATACTTACTAACCACCCTCCTCCCCCCACCTTGTATACTACGCAAAGCTTGTAAGAATATACCAAGGATCCTGGTATATTCTACCTAAAACCTACGATAATAAGAATTAATAAAAAATTTGTGGACTTTAAACTTATGTTTATTTTTGTCTCAATATTTAATAATCAATATAAAAGTTGTTGGTGATTACGATGTGTAACCTAGGGACATATATATCGCACCAAGGTGACTAGAAATTGATGCCCAATATCTAGTACAGTAATTCTCAATCTTTTTTTTGTCACAGAACACTTTTAACGATTTCAAAATTTGACGACACAAAGAAAAAGATAAGTTTAAAAGTTGTTTACTAATCTATAATACACTGTGTAAAATTGTTGAGGATAATAATTTTGAAATGTCACAATAAAATGGTACTTTGTGTTTCATTTGTACAATTTATACAAAAATAAAATAATAAGCGCTATGGTCACATGTAGAACGAATCGAAAAAAAATTTTTACATACAGAAATGTTGATGTATACTTGGCCACAAAAGTTGATGTCATTTTTTAAAATATTATAATTAATTTGTGCTTTATTGATTCGGTTTTTGAAAAAAAATTTCGAATTAAAATATTGTTACTATAGTTCTAACAACTTTTATCCGAATCATTTTTTCGAAAACCGAATCAATATGGCAAATCAATTATAAAATTTAAAAAGTTCGTTACGTAGGAGCTGCTTCAACTTAGCGAATTTCCTTAGAATACATAAATCACTCTCTAGCGGTCATAATTTTAGTGTGATCAAAATGAAATATCATATCTGATAGGATTTCAGTCTTTGCAAGGTCAATTTTATTACTAAATTGCATAGGTCAAGAAGAAAACACAAAATATAAAATATCTCTCTTAATATTAGAAAAATCGAAAAATGTATAATGAGTTAACTTGTAGAAAATTATGTTTGCTACAGTTCATATCCCAATCATTTTTATCGATCCCGAGATATTAAAAATTTTAACTTTCAATCTTAAATTTTAAATATTTCTGTAAATATTATGTAACAGAAAAAATGATAAGAAACAAAATTAGCCCTCTCTAAACCCCCTTGCCACCGAAAATGTGACCGCTAGATTGGCATCTATATATATATATATATATATATATATATATATATATATATATATATATATAAATTTTACAGATGGTGATATTTTACAGATGGATTTTTGACATCTACTAGGTAGGATCGATGGACATTTGAAGAAATTTTTGGGAAATACCAATAGCTCTATTTTCTTTCAGAAAATTCGCTAAGAACGACATCAACTTTTGTGGCCAAATGTACATCATCATTTCTGTATGTAAAAATATATTTTTCGACATTCGTTTGAGGTCCATAGAACATGTCAGTGCATGTGCGTTGTTGTAATAAAATATCAAAGGAAGAAAGGCTTTGGCTATAAGACAATAACAGACTCTAATAACCCATATTTTTTTGTTATAAAATGCCCAAAGCCAGATGACAGACAGTGAATTGTTTATTATTATGTGTTAGAGAAAAGTTTTATATATAATATTTTTTTTATTTAGTTTATCAAAAATATTCGTGTCCATATAAAAAAGGCTTTTTGAATATTGTTTGATATGTAACGTTTATTAAAAATTCAACGTAGAATTTTTATACAAACGAGGTTTTATTTGTATTTTTGAATGTCAAAATTGTTTTATGTCAAAATACCATTTACAATTATTTATGATGAGTTAAAATGATTATTTAATTTGTCTGTAATTGGTGGACGGTACAATAGGTATTTCATTTATTGCTCGATTATAGTACACGTAAAATTAAAATCTAACAAAACCCCCAACGCAATAATATGAGACATAAGAAAAACTTCCCGTTACCTCCACCAAATTGATATGTAAAAAATAACTTTTGATATACATATTGATATACACCTTGGAAAAGAGGTGATAATCGACTGAACAGATTCTTATCAAATATAGTTAAGAAACACCGCAAGGAAACCAGCTATTTAATAAAAACCGCATTCAAATCGCTCCACCCGAGAGCTACGATGCCACAGACAGACCCATAGAAAGACAGACACACATATCCTTCGAAATTATTCACCATTTTTTTTGGGTCGGGAGTTAAAAACGACTCTCTCCTGTAGAGGTTTCTCATAAACAGGTCTCATCAATAAAAGCAGCATTTGCCTCTAATAAAGACTGATATGGATAAAAATTGCACCAACTTAGAAGAAATACAAAGCTGACAAATTTTGAGAAAAACGTCAAATCTGTGTATTGGTGTATGCATGTCAATATGGAGAAAAATCGTGGCAAAGGTGGGTGAGTGGTTAAAAATGGAGTTTGACGACGAGTTCCTTAAATAAAAACTGAAAAATTTCCTCTAAGATAAACAAATTATCAGAAAACTATTTTGATTATAATAACAACTTTACTATTTTTGGATTGAAACAATTGATTTTTACATCTTTCAGCATGTGATTAGTTCTTTTTAGACCCAGTATATGTACTATGTATAGTCCTGACTTTGTAACGAAAATATTAATCCTTGACATAAATTAAAGGGGTAGTTATTCATAAAATGGTCTAGTTCGGCCATTCCCGCATGTCCGTCCGTCTATCTGTCTAAGTCTGTGGACGTGATAACTCAATAATGAAAAAAGATAACGAGTTGAAATTTTTTTCGTGTGTTTAGAGCAAAAAAATAAGGTCAAGTACTTAATGGGTAAAATCGGACCAAAAATGGGCAAAACTGCCTACCTTTGAATCCGTAAGAGATTGTCGCGGTATCCTGGCTCTCTTTATCCTCAAAGGAGCGCTGCCCGAACCTGCAATGATTCCGATACTCGACAAAAACAAAAAAAAAATATATTAGTAAACGATATTACTAAATATTTTGTAATTGGAACAACACGCACGTTTTTGTTTAAAGAAAAGAAAAAAAAAAATTAAATTAAACACAAGTTTTTACGAAACAAAAAAAAAACCTGATTTTATTGCTTTAAAAAAAAAATGATTATCCAATTTCTTTTTCAACAATTATTTTAATTCTTTTTCACACAATGTTAAACTTTGAATTACTTGACCAAATTACTTGTACAAATTCCAACTTATACTTTGATCTGGTTTGAACAACAATTATTTACTTTGAACTAATTAGACAATACTTGATTTCAACTTTTATACTAATCGCACAATGATCGATTTAAAACTCATCAGACACGATTTAAAACTGATTTGAATCGACACTGGTCACGGTTTATATACCCGCTATGGGTCGTTCTAGAATATGATTGTGTTTTTGAATAAATATTTTGTTTTTGACAATATATTTTCGCATGGAGGCTTCTAGAATATTTTAGTATATCAACACCCATGGACGTAGTCGGAGTGTTCAGACTATTTATAAAATTAATTAAAAATTATACCTCTCCTTGGGTTTGACCCATTGTCACACCCCGCTTGGTCGATATTCAACTAGAGACTTAATGCACACGGCCAGTGTCGACTCATAATCTATATACAAATTTTATGATACATTCATAACTGTAAGCTAGCTTATTTCTGTTTATTTGTTTTACAAAAATTATCTTGTTTTTACAAAATTATTTATTTGTGATCTGTTATTTTGAAAAACATTCAACTTGTATGACTTTTGATTAAAATTAAATGTAATAATTTTATTTAAATTTTTGATTTTTTTTTAAAATAGAAAAAACTTTAAATCAAAAGCAACAATTAATCTTATTATCATTTTTCGACTTAAAAAAAAACTTAGTTTAAGAAAAAAAAATAAATCGAGCTACATTATTTTCTTTTTGTACTTTTTATACTAAAAAAACTCCTTCTTTTTGCAAGGAGAAAAATATTAATATATTTTTCGTAATATTTTACTTTCATAATTAAAATGTGTGTTGGATCAAAAAAAATTATTTAATAATTTTCATTACAACAAAATCTCCCCCTCTAGATTCCAACACACATTTTCTTATTGTATTTGATCGACCAATTTTTGACTTAAGAACTATTTGAACTGTACTAGTACATTTAGCTAGCTAGCAAAACTTAAAAGTGTACGTACACATTAGTTCTTCACTCTTCAACGGCGCCTGTTGTTGATTGCCGGTCGTCTGGGCCGCAAGTTGTACCCTGGCTCTAATGCTCTGGCCTCTGGCTCGTCCACACTTGGTACATCCCGTCGTCTTCCATCACCTCCATGCCTTTGACCCCCCAATCGATCTGGAAGTAGTTGGCCGAACACCTCGTTCCCCACACTCAATCTTCCCAGATTCCCATTGGCGGCGGTCCTTGCACTGGCCGGCTTCAAGAGACCTCCATGTATCTTCGTGGGAGGCACTGTATCCACAACATATATTCCAGCTGGTAAACTCCTCAGCACTCTGTAAGGCCCTTTCCACTTTGGTGCCAATCCACTATGGACACCCTCCACCTTACTGCTGAGCACTTGGTTGCGCATCCAGACGGACTCTCCTGGTTGATAACTGAGTCCCGTTTCCACTTGGTCATTCTCTTCGGCATTGGCCAATATTGTATGCCGAGCTCTCTCTTCAGTTTCTTTACGTTCCTGGCCTCTCTCATTGGCCCATTCTTCAATATCTTGAGGCTCTTCTTCGACTATTATTTGCCAATCCCCAGGCTTCTTCATTTCAGCCCCCAGTAACAATTTGGCGGGCGAAAAACCAGTTGATCGGTTCGCTCTATTTCGTATTGCGAATAAGCACTTGTGTAGTTGTTGGTCCCAGTTTTTATGTGCTTGGTCCAATAAATTTAATATTTTACTAATATTTCGTAATATTTTACTTTCATAATTAAAATGTGTGTTGGATCAAAAAAAATTATTTAATAATTTTCATTACAACAAAATATAACAAAAATTTAATAATATAAACAACTTTGGTTTGATAAATTTTTCCATAAACTCAGTATGTACTGGGTATTCAAACAATTAACTCAGTTAGTTGTTACATTACTTTTTTTTTATAATACAAAAATGTATTAAAAAAATCGAACAAAAAAAAATTTTTTTCTACCTATAATTTTTAATTATTAAACAAAATAAATTAAACAAATATATGAAATATTTGAATTTTTTGTTATTTACTAAAGTTTCCGAAACTAAGTCTTTATTATTAGGTTAGAAATAGTATTTACAGCATTAACATTATATACTATCAGTTTACTTTGTAAATTAGAAAATATTCTTTGGTTTTTATTATTTTATTAAATAAATTTAAATATTGACAAACAACGTGGATAAAATATCGTTTCCGTTTAATTCGAAATTACGAGACAAAGCCATTGAAAGCTATCTTTCGTTTTTTAATGGTAATCAATTCTATTTTTCTGTGAGGTATATCCTCTTTTAAAAATGACATACACTTTTTTTTTCTCCATATACAGTTGCATGCAAATGAATTTTTATTCTCTTTGTGCACTTATTTCCAACATGAGATATATTATATTACATTTTTATTAAAACAAGTGTAGTTCAACGAATAGTTTACGATTTTATAGGGGTACTATTCGACAATACATATGATGTCAAAGATTTTGATATCCTGTATATTGAATAGGTCTCCCGAAAATAAGAAAAAAAATTTCATATGAACTTGGATGTTTTCGCTTCGTTTTTGAGATACAGGTTGTTAAAGTTAACAGAAACAGTAATGTAAAAACTAACTGAGTTAATTGTTTGAATACACAGTATATACTGAGTTGTATATCAATGTTTGGATTGTTAAAAGATCTGCCTATTCAATGTTTATAAAATATGAATTATTTGTAAAAGTTCGTTTGGTGTTAACAAAATTGAAACAGAAAAAATTTTCTTGCGTATACTAATGTTCTTACGATTTTTTAGCGAATTTTAGCGAATTTCCTGAAAGGAAATAGAGCTATTGGTCTCGTACTGACTTCAAAATTTTGCAAAAATTTCTTCAAAGGTCCATCGATCCTACCTAGTAGATGTCGAAAATCACCATCTGTTTAATCGCTCTAGTGGTCACAATTTTATCCCGATTGGAATGAAACTTGGTATTTGAGTCGCTATTTGGTATTCAAAAGGTCAAGTTCGTTAATGGGTAAAATCGAACAAGGGGAAAGGGGGGTTTAGAGGCAGGGGGAATCACAAAATTTTGCATATCTCCCTTAATATTCGAAGAATAGAAAAATTTATAAGAAGTAAAGTTGTAGGTACTAAGTTTTACTGTAATTTTGTTTCTTATCATTTTTACTGTTACACTAATATTTACATAAATATTGATGGTTTAAGATTGAAAATTAAATTCCTTAATATCTCAGTACACATTAGAGTTTCAGCAAAAATGATTAGGTGATGAATTGTAGCAAACTTGATTTTCTACAACTTTATTTCTTACGCATTTTCGATTGTTCTAATATTCAGAGATTTATTATATATTTTTTGTTTTCTTCTTTGTTTATGCCCCCTTTCCCCTTGGCGTATGTCATTTATTAATAAAATTGGCCTTGCAAATTCTAAAATCATAAACGACATTTCATTTTGATCAGACTAAAATTGTGAACGCTAGAAAGTGATTTATGTATTCTAAGGAAATTCGCTAAGTTGAAGTAGCTCCTGCGTAACGATTTTTTTTATTATTTTAAATATTGAGTTATAAAATTTAGTAAACGCGAAGCATAAGTGAGTCAATACGGAGCGTTAATTGGCTTATTGTGACCGTCGTTTGAGATATGTGATCGTCGTTTCGTGATATTTGACATTTGAAAAAGTTTTGATAAATTTTGACATCGGTACGAGAGCTTTATTTCCATGATGATGAAAGTCTCTAAGACCTTGAAAATAAAGCTGTAAATAAAGCTGAAATCAACATTAAAAAATAATAGTATTCGAGATGTTTTGTTTGTGACACACCTTGTATAACATACCTTTACTGGGTATACCAATAGTATATGAGATGTTATGTATCCACAAATGTCCGCCTTTGTTTGACAATGAATAGTATGCCATTTGCTCTTCGAGCACAAATTGTGAGAAAACTATTGAGTTTATAAAATAATTTTTCAAACCAAAGCTATGGAACTCAAGCATGATGTGTAAACGTAAACGTTAATGTCGAATTTATTGTGAACAATGTAATTGGCCGACACACACGAATGGATATCTCCTATCTTCATAAAGTCGATGATTACCGACTGTCACACAGCCGATCGTTACAAAAAAACGTGACATTAATAATCTGAAATTTCATTTCACTCCCTATATAACATCTTGTATAGTCTCACTATCGATGATTTCACATCAATAATATTTACTCAATCAGAGCCCACTTCGGACTATTTGAAGAAATTGACATGGACTATGTATATGAATGCTCATAAACTATAAATACATAGACTTCGAATTTCTGTAGGATACATCAACCCAAGAAACAGAACGTGATTCGAAGGAGACTATGGATTACATTAGAGAACAGGGTACACTGTTATTAGTATACTGAACAATTTTTATCCAAATAATTTTTTCGAAAATTAAATCAATATGCCTAGTGTTTCACGAGGCACGAGGCACGAGGCGAAGCGAGGATTTGGTATCACCTCGCCTCGTCCTCGGCCGAATGTTGACCAGCCACGCCTCGCCTCGGTTGGGTTAGCTATCATCCTCACCTCACCTCGACTCGCCCGAGGTAAAATTTTTCCAAAATTTGACTTATTTTGCATGAATGTACATAATATGGTTAAAAAAAGTTGTTAGAAAATAAATGTCTTTAAAACACGGAATATAAGTTGCTTAGTCTCTAAATTTTTATGACTCCTCGAATGAAAACAGTAAATTCAAAAAAAATTGACCTAAAAAATATTCTGAAAAAATGAAACCCCGTGATGTTTTAAGAACTGTATAAGAGGTTCTTCAAAATGCTTCCACGATTTGCAATGCGAAATCCACACAAGTTACTGTAAGTATAAAGGAAATTAAATTTTTTTCAATTCTTTTAAATTTATTAATCTAATTATATATTTATTCATTGAAATAACAATAATGAAAACATACGTTATATAATATACTATTACAGTATTATATATAAAATGAACAGACCCTCAAAATTTTGATTATACTTGTAGTAAATGTTTTTTATAGATACAACATTTTATTTTATTTTTATACGTAAGGGGAAGATATAACACTTAACATGTATTAACATTACATATATTTTTTAAATGCTTTCACTGTCACTGACACTGCATATACAAATAAAAAAGTTTTTATTGTAAATTTGCCTCGGCCGACGCGAGGTTTTTATGATGATATACCTTGCCTCGCCTCGGTTAGTAACGAGGATTAAAATTTTGAACCTCGCCTCGCCTCGTGCCTCGTAACTGAGGCGAGGCGAGGTTACCTCGCAGCCTCGGTGAAACCCTAAATATGCCACAAATCAATTATACAAGGTGGCACAAAAGTACCTTCACGATTTTAAATTAAAAAAAGTATATGAGAAGTTAAAAAAATTTATATTCTGCAACTCATAATATAAAGTGTGTTTCTTGAAGTTTCTTCCGAACTATTTACGAAAAATGATGTTTAACAAATGATATCCCCTTTCGTGCTGAAAAGTATGAGCTATTTTCAGCACATCTGACCTTTCGTAAAGTTTCTTGAGATATCCTCGAAATCTCTCGCCTATATTCTAAGTTGTTCTAGGCATTGTGGCTTGTTTACATAAACCCTTTCTTTCAGATAACCCCAAAGAAAATAATCAGTAATATCGTATCGTTAGAAGGAGCATATCTGACATTAAAATATCGTCGATAGTTTCTCTGAGTAGAAGGCTCCTTTCTGCAGGCTGGTATCGCTCTATATCGAAACTCCTAAGTATTTACTATAATCTAAAAAAGAGAAACTCAATAAATATTAATTCCAGAAAGAATTATTGAATTTCAAAATTGGGAAGGTTTTGCGTCACCCTATATGATTTTGAAAAATGAGCGCTACTTTTGTACGTAAAGTTTGCATAAAATAAAACCATCGTTTGAGTCGCCATGAAGTTTTCTGTGAAAAGCGTGGAGTCAATGAGATCTTATACAATTTTACATTGGAAACAATTATAGAAAAAATTTGAATATTTTAAAATGGATGTTTTAAATAGTCATTCAGATAATGCTAAACAAAAATTTAAATTAGATTTTCTCATCGTATTTCTTCCGTTGAAGTAAGGTATATATTTACTCATATGAATAGCATATGAGATGTTAAAATGAGTATATAGACTGAAAATTTAAAATTCTATACATTTTACTAGATACACTCAATGTATTCATTAAATTGTAATATAATTCAAGCTTAAAGATCTTTGCATAAGTATCGGGATAATAAATTTTCTATTAGTTTCGCAATAAAAATTTAGTATTGTAATTTTTTTCATAAAAATCCATTTGGTTCTAAAAGATGTTTTGAATAAAAGTTATTAGATTTACTAACAATTTTTGTTCGAATTACATAAACGATAATCGAATGCATTTGGCACAGATAAGTGGAAAATTTTGGTATTGGTGTCTATTAAGGTCCACTTTTTGGTAAGCGACTATAAAAACGTGAAATTGCGTAATAAACAAAAATAAATAGAGATGAGTAAACATTGATTATTTATGTATCCGATATTTGAGAAAAATCATCACAATTTATATTGATATATTGATATTGGATATTTCGAATTAATTTAACAATTTCAATAACGATTTTTCATATCTGGGCTTTATTAGGAGCCGGGCATTACTAGACGACAGTACCTTATGAAAAAAAGAACATCACTTGTATAGTTGATAGTTTATAGTTTTATATCACGCGATTTCTACAATTTTGAGAAATCGTGTATTGTGGACTTCATGTCGCAATTTTATGGTGACATGACTTTAAAGACAAACAATTTTGTGACGCAATCTGCTATATTTGCGTGTATTTTTAGAAAAATCTTGACTTCAACGGTTTTTTTAGCGCTTGTACATCAACGGGGATATCGAAAAATAAATATATGCATTATTCATGGTAAATCATTTAGAAAAAGGTGAAAAACATTTATTATATCTATTTTATTAATTTGTGAAAGTGGCAATTAAATGAAAGACAATAAGCAATAACAAGCCTAATTAAACATAGTAATAATACAATAAGACTATTATGTACTTAAACAAATTAAACAATAAAAAAAACTTTATGATCCTATTAACTAAAATCATTTTTCTAAGTGATTCTAAACATCTCTCAAGATTTACTATTTATTGTCTTCCACTAGTCGTAAAATAAATACCTATGTTTATTTTGTTTCTAAAATAACCTTTTATACTGTGACGTCCGAATTAAGAACAGTAGTTATTATCAAGAGCACGGTAGAGCGCAAGGCCGTTTTTTATAGAAGGTATTTGGAATATACAGGCTGTAAATAGCTTTGATAATTTAATTGTCAATCGTTATTTAGAATCCAAATGGAACCTTTTTGAAAAATATAGATTTCCTCCTCTCTAGCAGTAGGTTTAGCTTACTGCTATTTCCAAAGTTGTT
Source organism: Nineta flava (assembly GCA_963920215.1). NCBI lineage: Eukaryota > Metazoa > Arthropoda > Insecta > Neuroptera > Chrysopidae > Nineta > Nineta flava. Next base: position 84,724,946 of record OY986042.1, read on the forward strand.
TTGCTAGTGAAATGGAAGCTCATTGGATATAATATCTCGAAAATGGCAAGATCTTAACATATATCAAGATACAAATTACTTACAAATAGGATAAAATACGTCATAAACTTACTACGTCATAAAGTACTTTTAGACCCAATATAAAAATATGGGGTTGACCCAGGCTGAATAATTTCGAGTTAAAATCGCTCTAAGGTTCGAAATTATACTGATAAGGTTAAGGGTCCAAATTTTGGATAAGGTTCCAAATTTATAATTACTTCTATGCAAAATAAGTCTACTAATTAAACGCTCGAATGTATTGCATGTTCAAAGAGCTCTATTATGGATTCATGAAGCTTTTTCTCAAATTCTTGGCTTCTGAGACATCCAGACATCCGGGAATATTTTATATTTTTTAAAGGATATACTATAACTTGACCTCTAAAGTTAAAAAGCATAGTCAAAGTCCTTATATAGTTTACATTCATCTTCGTGAAATAAAAAAACAATTCGTTTTGCTTGCAAATTTGTTCTTTTGGTTTATTGAAGCTTAACCGCAGCCGAATCTTGGTGCACCATTTTTAGATATTAAAAAAAAGATTTCTTGGAGGATAAAAAACATACCAGGAAAAAACATTTGCCTGTCAATCACAGTCATAAATCTGGAAGCATGGTTAGTCGAGCATGCAGTAGTAGTGTTGGGGAGGTCGAAGTTTGGCAAGTAGGCCTTTCTAGGCCTTTTTTACTGACCCCTAAGCAGCAGGAATTGTATGCAGACTAGGAATTAGTATGTCGTGAGACTACAGCTGACTTTGAAAGGAACTATGCCGACATTCATCTGGAGTTTGTGAAAGGAGACTGCAGAAAACCTTCACAAGCATTGTCGATCAATTTCGTTCTTGTCCATACGCCGACAGTTTAGTCAATTAACCGACTCATTCATTAAAAAAAAAACTAATTTAATTGACAAATCGCAACCATTGGGAATCGAACCAGCAACCTCCCAGTTCCGAGCAAAGCGAACACGTTTAATAGCTCGACCACCCGGATTGTGTTGTTTCCCATAGAAATATTTTGGTAAAATTACTTGCTTTGGAAATTGCAGTAAGCTTACAGAAGGGAATTGCAGGATCGATATTTTAAGGTTTCTCAAGGTTTCATCTGAATTCTTAATTACCATTAACCAAAGACTAAAAATTATATTCCCTATATTTTAATAAATGCAATTTAATGATACTGTTCAGAATTTAAATAAAATTCGTAGGTTCGATTTGGCTTTTATTAAATTATTCAAACTGATTACCACTAAGCCAAACAAATTATTTATTATTGCAAAATAAATTAATATTTTCATTGTAATCATATATTTAATTAATATAATTTGATGATAAGATGTTATTTTATGATATTAAAGTCATTTATATACTAACATGTACTAAATGTATTTAAATACAGTCAAACCTGGATAAGCCAGAGAAATTGCCGGATAATGACCCGCAATCTTATCTAGCGTATCAAGATTTATCACTTAACTCATTTATGAAGGTACAGACCTTTTTCTCTTATAGATGTATAAAAGTTTAGTTATGAGAACGGTTTTATTAAGAGTTTATTGCATCACTCCACACGGAATTTTTAACGTTACGAACTCGGCCTTTGTTGATATTTACGTGTTGCTCAATGCACTTTAAATATTCTTTGTACTGTATAGCCTTATAAAGAGCTTCCTCTTCCGAACGCATTCCCAATTATAAGTTTATCACTCAATGAAATCATTATTAGTATCGCTATAGTGCGAGACATTTTGAATACCCTTCAGTGGTGATTGACACTTAATAAATATGATCAACTGTAATAAATATGAGTTTATTGACAAGTAGATAAGTGCAGTAAAAAATTTGGCCGTTCCATAAAATCTGTAATATATGGCTTTTAAATTAGCAAAATCGTAACACGATTTGTAATAGAGTCCAAAAGGCCGAGCGGTTTAAGGCGTTTGTCGGCGCAATATGCCTACTTGGAAACTGGGAGGTTATGGGTTCGAATACCGACATCGGCAGTTTGTCAGTTATTAAGAAAAAAAAAAGGGCGGTTAATTGACTAAACTGTCGGCGTATGGACACGAACAAAGTAACCGGCTATGCTTGAGAAGATTTTCTGCAGTTTCCTTCACGAACTCCAGATGAATATCGGCATAGTTTCTATCATAGTCGGCTGCAGCCGCTTATCCTACCAATTCCTAGTCTATACACAAAAATTCCTTCCACTCCACTCACATCCTCATATCCTTGGGCATCACAATGAACCTTATGGCCGAAGTGTAGCCCGTCAAGGGCAGCATCTTCAATTTATCTATTTAACACGATTTGTATTGTACTAACGTTGTTTTCATAGAAGTATAGAACTTCGCTGATACAGGTATAAGGAAGATGCAACAGGTAAAATTTAAAATTTAAGAGCTTTCATAGTCAGAACGTCGCGTTACCTCCACCAAATTTAAAATGACAAAAATTTATAATGACTTGTATGTTTTTATCAAACATAGCTAAGAACCACCGCAAGGAAAACTGCTAGCTAAGAAAAAAAAACACGTATTCAAATCCACAGGCAGATCCACAGACACATTGACAGATAGACGTACATAGGCTCCAAATTTATAACAACTCTCTTTTTAGTCGGTAGTTAAAAAACGATTCTCTGATGCAGAAGACAAAAATAGATAGATTGTAGCGGCTGCCCTGGACGGGCTACACTTCGACCATAAGGTCCATTGTGATGCCTAAGGATGTGAGGATGTGGAGTAGAGTGGAAGGAATTTTTGTGTGTAGACTAGGAACTGGTAGGATATGCGGTTGCAGCCGACTCTGATAGGAACTATGCCGATATTTATCTGGAGTTCGTGAAGGAAACTGCAGAAAACCTTCACAAGCATGGCCGATTACTTCTTTCTTGTCCATACGCTGACAGTTTAGTCAATTTATCGCCCTTTTTTTAATAATTGACAAACTTCCGATATCGATTCGATCCCATAATCTCCCAGTCCCCAAGTAAACATAATGCCACTCGGCTACTTGGCTGGCAATGCAGAAGTTTCTCATATAAAGGTCTCTCATGTAGAAGAGCTGAGAGAAACAGCGAATGCAGAGGTAGGGGATGTCTTCATTAGGAAAAAAATTAGTTTAACTTGAATTTTCTCACGTATCCAATTCTTGTTTATTCAGGTTTGACTGTAAATATATTAATGGAATTAACCATTTTCACAATCAATTTCCTACTATTGAAATAGTTGTTCATTTCCATGGATGTGTTGTATTTCTTAGCTTATTAGTTGGTTGGTGTAATAATGAGGTAGTGTTCTTCATTGTTATAACACGATTATAAGTAAAATGTGTAACCTATTATTATATTAATGTTGTGTTTTGTATTGTTGGTAAAATATGTTTATTGTTTCTGCTAAGAGTAATTATTCTATTTCTTAATTACTTGTAACATACAATTAACTATAAAGGTTATAACAATTATTAATTGCTATTTCTTTGCAGTAAAATTTAATTTAATTTTACAATGATTATCATAGCGTATAATTAACAAGAGTTATTATAGAACAAAGTTATATAGAAATAAAAATACACGGGGGCGTAAATTTTATCAGAAAAATAATAGATAAAAAACTGAAAAACAATTTCTTTAATTAATTGACTAATTGTAAAGGATCGCATACCTTTCAATTATTACAATTCATTAAATAAATAGTCAATTATCAAGTATCACAAATGAAAAGTTAAAAAATTCGTTACGCAGGAGCCGTGTCAACCTAGCGAATTTCCTTAGAATACATAAATTACTCTCTAGCAGCCACAATTATAGTTTAATCAAAATAAAATGTCGTATCTGATATGAGTTTGGTATTTGCAAGGCCAATTTTGTTCGAAAAATGTATAAGAAACAAAGTTGTGGAAAATCATGTTTTCTACATACTTTATCATTTTTCTCAAACACTAATGTGTACGGAAATATATACAATTTTAACTTTCAATATTAAATTGTAAATATTTCTGTAAATATCAGTGTAACACAAAAAATGATAAGAAACAAAATTATAGTAGCTACAACTTTACTCCTTATAAATGTTTCGATTTTTCAAATATTCAAGAGAGATATGGCAAATTTTGTGATTCCCCTTCCCTTTAAACCCCGCTTTCCCTTAGTTCGATTTTACCCATTAACGAACTTGACCTTTTGATTCACAAAAGCGCCTCAAATACCAAATTTTATTCCAATCAGAAAACTGTGACCGGTAGAGAGTCCACAGACACATAAACTTATAGATATGTTGGTTGATATATATATATATATATATATATATATATATATATATATATATATATATATATATATATATATATATATATATATAAATTTTAGCGATAGTGATTTTTAAGTAGATATGATCGATCGACATTTAAAGAAACTTTTACGAAATTCCAACTTTGGTACAAAAACAATAGCTGCATTTCTTTTGGAGGAAATTCCCTAAAAATGTTTTATCACTCAATTGATATTTAATTTGTTTTTTACATAACAGCTGCGAGGTTATCACAACCTACATCGGTGGATGCTAAATACGATGGGTGACCAGCTTTCGTGTGTATAAGAACTAGTTTTTATCTTAAAAATGTATCGCGATCGTATTCTAGGTACTATTTGTTCGAAGTAAATATGAAAAAAATTTCTAAAAATGCGCAGTATGGCTGATAATTTGATTTCACCTCGTACTGAAACAACCTGTATACTCACCTACGTATGAGAATTAGTCCAGCCAGAAAGTTGTTTAAAATTTGTTAATTTCAACAATGCAAATTCCAATTCACACAGGCATGTAGATCCAAAACATGAATTGGTGATATTGGTATATTTTTCTCGTTTAACGTTCTTTCAAAAATCTTCTTAAAATTATAATTTCATTTTTTCAATGCCTTTTACTCCATATGAAATTTATTTTCAATTTTTTGGCGATTGCGTTTCTCATTTTAATCTTTTTTAAAAGAGAATAATATAAATTCTACAGTTTTTTCTTCAATTACTTTTTGTTAAAACATCGCGAGCGATCGATCGATCGACTTTGATCGACTTGTTGGCCACCCCTGCAACATACTCTATTGGTGTGTGTCTATGTGAAAGAGGCTATGTATCAGTATTCCTATTCGTCAGACAATTACCGTACACGTCACATAATTTCGGGTCTTTGATTATGTGACACCCAACTTTGATTATGTGACAAAATCTACGATAATTTTAATGCTTGTTCGGTATTTGTATGGTAATGTTAGTTATGTTCAATTTATTCGAATTTGAATAGATATGCTCCTATTTTTTACTAGTCTAAAGCATACAGCGCAGGACAGCACTCCAAGTTAAGTCCTCTACAGTCAATTAATGAATTAAAAAATAAATAATTATTTACCATAAATAACATAAATTCATAAATAACATATTAACACGAACTGCGAACACCGCATGTTTTATTGGTTACATTAACCTAACAATTGAAATTAGTTAATTTTTTAAATGATCAGATTATTTTCAAATTGTTTGCATTAATTACGTTGTAGATCCTAATTTAATTTTGAATTTCATATAATGATGAATTTCTACATACATTTTTCCCGGGATATATACATATAGGACATCTAACAGTTCATTTATTATTCTTAATTATAAAAACATTTTTAATTTTTTCAGCGTACAGTAAATTTTGTGGAAAACTCATAATTATACGGCTCTGTATCGATCAAAATGGAAAAAGCCTCTGGGAACACTGCTATGTATTGAGTACAGTCTCAAATACAAATAACATACATATACCATTGAGTATTTTGAACTTATGTATTTACTGTTGGACGATATTTTAGTCCACAATTGTCATGGATGAACTACCGGAAAAAATGATTAATGCAAAATTGAAATATCCTGGTTGAAGGATTTTATTCTGCTTTGAGTGTATAAATTCCTGAGAACCAATATGTTATACTTATTGTAAAATTCTCAGAAAATTATTTTATCATATAGGAAATGAAACCTTCATTATGAATGACTGTGTTCGTCATTAATGAAATTTCATTCAGTATTGATCACGTTGATAGTGGTGGCCATACGTACGTATGTTCGCCACAGTACGTTATTTAATTAAATTCAGTGAACGCACACTAATTGTTGTGACTGTCCATAATTGTGTGTTTCGTTTTACTAATTTACATATCCTAATAAATGTTGTGAATGTAACGTTTATAAAATTGTCTCATGTCTAAATAGTATCATTCTTTTGTTTGGTATGAGATAAAATTTCAAATTCACCCCAATACCTAGATCAGTTTTTGTATTATAAATACGTATTTCAACTACAAAGTAGTCATCATCAGTATAAATTCGCTAGTCGTAGTTTACTCTTTGAAAATTAGAAATAGATAGAAAATAAAAATTAATAGACAAAAATAAAATAAAATAAAAATTAAATACAATAAATATAATTAATAATTTTATTGAAACTACTCTTATTAAAATTGCTTTCTTTCGATTTACTCTTATTAACATCACTCTTATTATAATTATTCTTATATTGTCTCAGGATATATTATCACGGCAGTATATATTATACCGTTGCCAACGTCGATCGATGAAATTGGCTCCGTGATCGGTTATGTAGTCAGTTTTGACGACATTATCGAAAACTCTAGAAGTGGGAATGATATCAACTTATTCGCTTGACACAAATTGTTATTAATTAGAACTGATTTATTGTAAATCCGCTATTTTCTTTCTATTTTGTCATCTAAGAAGAAACGCTCAACGCTCCATTGACTCTCGGCGCTAAAAACGTTGAAAACGCTCCCATGGAATTAAGTCTTTACTCACCGAGATTTTTAACGTATAGGTTTTTGTATATTAGGGGTATATAAGATTAACGATAATATCATTAAGGTAAGAAAAATTGTATTTTTGATCACCCAGGTAGCGTTTTATCTACCCGTTAAAACTTGCGGCTATGGGCAGCTGCCTACATGGCTTACTCGATAAAGTCGCCAATTCGTATTGTATCATATTTTGTATGTTTTACACATTACAAACCTTAAACAAATTTCGCATTTATCAAGTAAGGAGACATGGATAGATAGATAGATATCTTGGGGTTTCTAAATATATTTATACGTGTACCTTACGGCCCGTTGTGCTCCCCTTCATTTCAATCTGACGAGATTCACTTCTCCCATATTTTAGCAGTAGTCAGGAGTTTGCTTAATAGGTTTCCCTGAAGGTGCATATATTCGGGATGAGATGCACAGAATATCTTGTATCGGTGCATCGCAAGAGATTTCCTCATCCTCGCCGCAGAGCCTGCCCACAATGGATTCATTATGCAGTTCTATTGTGTACAAATGCTTCTGTTCAGATTACATCCATGTATAGTCTCTTGGATGCATTTCGAAACAGTATTTACTCCGAGTTTTTGCTGCGGTATATTTTCCCAGTGATTTCGTTGTTTGCATGCTGTCTTTGGAATTCCTAAAATTGGCTATAAGTCTAGGAAGTATTTTCCGACTGCCTTCCTTGTTTGAGTAAGAAGACATACTTGAATACCTTTATATGAAATCCATTTTCAAAAACTATAGATACGTTTTCATGTAGTTTTTTTTTATTTTAATTGAAAAAGCCCTGACATGAGCTCAAAAATTTTCTAAAACAAAGCAGTAATGCCGACTACTCTGCTTATACTCTGGTGGATAGCTCATAAAAGATTGTGCGTTATTGTTACCAAAATTTTATTAGAAAAGTTTTTTTTAACTATATACTACTAAAAAGAGGCTCGTAACAAATTTTACAAAAAACATTTTATGTTAAAAGTACACGAACATAAAAAACCACTTGAACAAAAGTTATTCAATGATGATGATCAGTATGATGTTGGTGGTTTCGTAGAACGTAATGTAAGAAGGTACTTACATACGTGATTAGAAAGAGTTATAACCTTAAATGGTTAGTTTTAGACAGTTAACTTAACCGTAATATAATAAATCTTTTTTCTATGTTGAACATTTTTCCACAACTGTAGTTTTACAATGGTTTTGCGAATTCATATTTATATTTATAGGGCAATGAACAATTAAACGCTTTGCCTTATATCATGCAACTTTGTTTTTATATATTTTTTGTTGTTGGACCGCCTACAAAGTATAAAATGAATATTTCTCCCGACTTATTTCTATTTTTTGTTCTTTTCAAATAAAATTTAATTGTAAATTTGTTTATTAGAATACGGTAGAAAAGAATGAATACATTATTCACCTTTTATAATACATTATTCTTCCTTAGTTATTATTTTGGTGCTAAGCCAAAATGTGGTAGATAAGATGGATATATATACCGTGTGTTTTTTAAACTGCACCCAATCTAGAAACAATGTATGTATCTATCGCTGTCCATGTATACTGCGCACCATCATGGTGCACTCTATTACTCACAGACATTTGTAGAATGCAGAATGTAGAATATGTATTCATTGATATGTATACAGACAGTGATATGTACATCACTGTCTGTGCACAGTGAGCGGTGATGTGGATAGCCTTGTTCCACCGAAACTGCACTCTACAAATGTCTGTGTCTACACCGTATTATGGTGCGCTGCATATGGACAATGATAGATGCATTACACAATGTTCCTATTGGGTCTATGTTCACAGACATATTATATATATATATATATATATATATATATATATATATATATATATATATATATATATATATATACATTGGGGTTTATAAAAAAAATATTGCACGTTGACCTTATGTTTCTTCAGTTTGACGAGATTCGCTTCTCCCATAATAGCCAGGAGTTTGCTTAAAAGTTTCGTATATTCGGGTCGACATGCATCGATTCTATTGTATCTGCTGTAACCAGGAGATTCGAAGTAAAATAAGTGGCTGGATGTTTCCATAACCTCGCCGCACCGTAAAGAATCGGATAATCTTTTGATCTTATATCCTGTTCAGATTGAGTAAGCCTTTGGGATAACCTATTGGATGCATTTCGAAACAGTAATTTCCCGAATTTTTGGTGCGGTATATCACTTGTTTATCACTCGTTTATCCTTTGTTTACATGCTGTCTTTAATAAAATAGGCTCTAGGCCTATGAAGAGAATTTCGACTCCCTCCTTGATAATGCATCTGCTTCGGTTTCTGCTTAGGTAGATAACAACTAGTATAACTTAGTTAATAAATTTTAAAATTTTGAAATATCGATGAAGTTGAAAAAATATCTACTGCAGTGTCCCTGTTGGCTTATTCAACGGTAAACATGACAAAAGACCTGTTCAAAGGTGATATCTATGTATTGCAACAAACCATATCAAAATAGGTCCAGTAGTCCAATAGGTAATAAAACACATCTACTGCAACGCCCAAAAATATCCGTAACCCGTGACCAATAACCGTAAACCGAACAAAGAACCTAATCTAAAGTGATACATATGCAATGCAACGAGCCGCCTTGAAATCGACCCAGTAGTTTTTGAGAAACATAATATACAAACATCAGATATACAAACACACAAACAACCTCTTACCCAAATACCGTCGTGGGTAAAAATAACTACGCAAAAAAATAAAATGAAATCAACTCGGCTTGAATTCAAAATTCGAAGCTATTGTACAAGTACTTCTGACTAACTCCAATTCTCAAAAACTTCTAGACCTCTTTCAAACTCGACCAATTTGATCTCGGTGACTTGGGCTGCATTTAAAATTTGAAATATAATAAATTAAATCATTGAAAAAATTCATCTAAAGTTATTTTTAGATGGACAGGCGGAGTGGGCCTTGACTGTAGTTATCTTTTCTCAAGCTTGTTTTACTATTAATACTTATTTTTGTTCTAGGAAAAGTTTGCAATTAGTATTTAGGACTAGTTTTATTTAAAAAAAGATATTTTTGATTGTTTATTTTGAGCAACCACCGTTAATTTTCATATTACAAAGCTTAAATACCACATCTAGAGCACGGTAGTGCGTAAGGCCGAGATTTAAGGGAGACATTCGGACTTTTCACTACAGTGCTATTACTACACCTTAATTTAGCGTCATTTTTTAGGTGCTGTATCTTTTGAACGAAAAGAGCTACAGAGTTGATATTTCAAATATAGATACTTTACGGAATTATAAGAAACATTTTTTTCAATCAACGTTAACGAATTAACCGTTAAAAAGTTATTTCACTTCAAAAACGCAAAATTCGCGGGAACGCCTACAATTCTTGGTAACTAATAGATCAATATTCTACGATACTTCCAGATATGCTGTAAAGTTGATATTTGACATGTAGATAGCTGTAGTACCCAAACCGACGGGAAAATTGCGAAAACTGGAAATTTGTATCGGAAAAAAGGAAATTTTTACAATTTTCGTTTTAATTAAATTAGCATTAGAACGCATATATTTATCTTATTCGTTGATATTTTTATAGAGTCCTATCTGATTGGATGACACTTAGGTATTTTAATATTGATTGTATTAGACCATTTAAAACTGAACACCCATGTAGAAAACAAAATGAACTATATTATGACTAAAAATTTCTTTAACCTATAGTAGTGAATTGGCTTGTTGTATACAGCAGTTGGCATATAGCATATAAAAGTTAAGCAACTTAGTTAAAATCAGTAATTGGATGAGTGACCATTGTGTACAGATTTTTTTTTTGTAATTTTGTAATAAAATTAATTTATATTCTCATTTTAACTTTTTTATCATATTTTGTATTGATCAATTATTATTTATTAACTTCAATTGTTTCAGTGCAACCCCCCGGAAAATTGGAAAAACATACTCCAAAATTACGTTTTTCTTTCTTATAAATGCTAGAAAGATAGAATTTTCACTAATCGACCCGAAATAACGTTAAATTAACAGAATATTTTGTAAAATTTCATTACCTATATCGCAACCACACCGAAAATGGGGAAAACATCCCTAAAACTGACCTTTTGACTTCTATTCATGATAGAAAGATCGTTTTTTTTTCATTCGACGTGGAACAGTTTCAAAATAACAGAATTATTTGAAGGAAGAAAATTTTTCCATCACAACCCTTCGAACTTGGTAAAAACACCCCCAAAACCAACCTTTTTGTTCTATACATGCAACAAGATGCAGTTTTTTGCAATCGACGCTTAATAGCTACAAATTAGGAAGTTATTTCGGAAAACTTAATTTTTTTTATTGCAACCTCCCGAAAAATCGTAAAAACACCCCCCCAAAATTACGTTTTTCAGTTCTATATATGCTGAAATGAAGGAATTTTCACCAATCGACCCGAAATAAAGTCAAGTTAACAGAATACTTTCAAAAATTTCTTTCCTGCATCGCAACCCCCCCTCCCGAAAATAAGGAAAACAACCGTAAAATTGCCATTTCATGTCAGTTCTAGTTAGAGAGATGGGATTTTCTTTTTAAAGTCAAGTTAACAGATTACTTTGAAAAATTTCATAACCTACATCGGAAACCTCCGAAAAAACAAAACTGCCTTTTTCACTTCTATTCCTGTTAGAAAGATCAGGTTTTTTTTCATTCGACGTGGACCGGGTTTAAAATTATAGGATTATTTTAAAACCGTAAATTTTTCCATCGTTACCCTTCGCAAATGGGAAACACACCCCTAAAACTACCCCTTTTCTTGTATACATGCTAGGAAGATGCAGTTTGTTATATTCGACGCTAAACAGCTACAAATTAAGAAGGTTATTCAAAAAACTTAAAAACTTTCATCGCTTCCTCCCAAAAAAAATCTTTAAAGCACCCCCGAAGCTACCCTTTTAACTTCTATTCATGGCAGTAAGATGGGATTTTCACCAATCGACCCAAAATAAAGTCAAATTAACAGAATACCACGAAAATTTCATAACCTACATCGCAATCCCCAAAAAGAGGAAAAACACCCCTAAAACTGCCCTTTTCATGTTAGAACGGACGGTTATTTTGATTCAACGTGGAACTGGATTAAAATAACAGGATTATTTTATTAGAGTAAATTTTCCAATCGCAACCATTCATTCACAAATGGAAAAAACACCCCTAAAAGCACCCTTTTTCTTCTATACATGTCAGAAAGATGTGGTTTTTTGCATTCGACGCTTAGTAGCTACAAATTAAGAAGGTAATTAGAAAAACTTAAAACTTTTCCTCACCACTCCCAAAAAAGATGGGAAAACAACCCCCTAAAGTTCTATTCATGGTAGCAAGATGGGGTTTTTTGCATTTGGTGGAGAATTTCTAAGACATTTCTATTATACTGTTGGTCAATACCTAACATATATGAGATTCTATACAATAAACATACAAGTGTTACACATTTAATTGTCATACCTCAGAACTCCGTTATTTATGAACCGATTTAGAATTTTTTGTTTTAAAGGGTTTGATTTCTCATTGTCACTATTATTATATAACAACCATATTGATGTTTAAGCCTTTCAAAAAGCGAGCAGAGCCAGTTGACGTTACATAACGCGGATCGGTCTCCTTTGTATATGTGAATCTAAAAAGAGTAAAGTATCGCGAAGCGTAAAGAAACGCAAAGCATACGTGAAGAGTAACAAAACGCGTAGCATTTTGTCGGAAGCTTCGTATATTTACGCCTTACAAAAAGGATTGATATCCGACCAAAAACATAAATGTAAGAAAGGGCCGAGTTTTCGGGAAAATCTTTAATGTAATAGTTCCTTCTTAAAAAGTGATGATATGGAAGAAAGGACCGAACTATTTACAAAGTAAATAGCTCTAGACTTCATATAATAGTTGCTCTTTGAAAAGTGATGATATCCCATTAAAGAGCCGAGCTATTTACAAAGTAAATAGCTCGGTAAACTATTAACTAAAAAAATTAATGAGGGGTAAATTGGTTAAATGTAAGAAAAAATTTGGTTGAAATTTATTTCGTAAGTTTTCCCTTAGTATGTTTTTAAAATTTTATATAACGCGGCAAGTTATTTTTCCTGATGATTTCAAATATTTTAAAACTTGCCGCGTTATATAAAATTTTAAAAACACACTAAGGGAAAACTTACGAAATAAATTTCAACCAAATTTTTTCTTACATTTAATCAATTTACCCCTCATTAATTTTTTTAGTTAATAGTTTACCGAGCTATTTACTTTGTAAATAGCTCGGCTCTTTAATGGGATATCATCACTTTTCAAAGAGCAACTATTATTTGAAGTCTAGAGCTATTTACTTTGTAAATAGCTCGGCCCTTTCTTCCATATCATCACTTTTTAAGAAGGAACTATTACATTAAAGATTTTCCCGAAAACTCGGCCCTTTCTTACATTTATGTTTTTGGTCGGATAACATATTACAGTTCAATACTACTCAATACAATAGGTACGTTTTTCGGTACTTTTTTTTGGCTTTTTAGTCATCATTACCGTTATGAATTTTAATCGAAAGGCTATCGATACTGAACATACTTTTCGTTAGGAGGGTATTTACTGTCAATTTCTTATCCGATATAATGTGTGTCTTCATGTTGGTGTACCTTGTTTTATTCAGGATAAAGAAATATCTGTGAGATACGCTTGAGAAATATTCATAACACCCTTTGGAGTACTTAAACGGTTTAATATCATTAGCATTTTTTATTTCTTATATTATAGCGTATTAAATTTAAAAAATTAGTAACACACGAAGTAGAATTATATTGTCTATTATTTTTATTTGTTTTCAACAAAAACTAATATACAAAAAATGATATAGTTTCATTTTTATATTCATAACATTCCAAATTTTGCTCTTATTTAATTAATGTTTTGGCGTCTACGATAATTTTTGATGTGCATACATTTATAGCGAGACTTTTCAATATATGGGGAGTGAAATGAAATTTCCGATAATACAATGCCACGTTCTTGTGTAACGATCGGCTATGTGACAGTCGGCAATCATCGGTATTGTTAATATACTAGTTATCCATTCGTGTTTGACAACCAATGTCATTATTCAAAATAAATATGACATTCGTTCCGGACTCAAAAATTTTTTATACAATGTGAGTTTCTTGACTTAAAACACATTTTTATCGGCAACAAACACTCCCATGTTGCCGTGGTTCATAAAAATTTAACCATCAGTAAGTTACATCCTAGGCGTATATGTTATTAAATATATGTATATTAATGACAATAACACCTAGAATGTTTCAACTGGTTCAACTTTTTTGAACAGGAGTGTAGAAAGTAAAAATATTAAAACATTTTGTGAAGCGCTGGACCACATTTCTTTGATTCGAGTATATTAACTTTTTTTTTTTGAGATTGTTAATTTTTAGTTTATGTTTCTAACATTTAGCAATGAAAAAGTGTTTTTGCACTTTCGGGACTAAAATGCCAACTTTACTCCCTACAAATAGGTACTAAAGTAGTAACTTTTCTCCCATGGGAGGAAAAGTAGATTTTGTCTTCCCATGGGAGAAAACGTAAAAAAATTTGTTGAACAGAAATTCCATTTTGATTTTGTTGCTAGGATACGCATTAAATTTACTTTTTCTCCCATTGTAATAAACATCTACTTTTTCTCCAATGTCCCGAAAGTGTTTTTTAGTCCCAAAAGTGCAAAAAATAGTATATTTACCGTGGGACTAAAGTACCTTTTATCCCTTGAGTGGTTGTTCCTTCAGGAGGAGCCCTTAGGAACAAACTCCACGCGCGGGATTAAAAGAGTCACTTTAGTTCCACGGACAAGAACGAATTAACCGGCTATGCTTGAGAAGATTATCTGCAGTTTCCTTCACGAACTCCAGATGAATCGGCATGGCGCCTATCATATCCTACCAATTCCTAGTCTACTCACAAATTCCTTCTACTCCACTCACATCCTCACATCCTAAGGCTTCACAATGGACCTTATGGTCGAAGTGAAGCCTGTCCAGGGCAGCCTTTACAATCTACCTCTACATCTAGTCCCACGGTTAATAATAAACTATTATTCAAAATTATGCTTATAATTGTACTATCAAATTATTGTTGGATTAGAATGGTATGCATATAAAAAACCAATTATATTAGACTGTAAATGTAATGTGTTTTTAATGTTATATGATCTTCAAAAATTACACAGTTTATGCAGATAAAATATTATGTAGATATACAATCCTAAATTGATTATACAGAGTCACTTAAAATTTTAACGAAGTAAATGGACCTTTTTATTATTCAAATTTGATTAAAGAAACGTTTACAATTGTAATGTAATAAGATTACATCACAGTATTTTTCAAATGAATAAATGTATTGTAAAATATGTTTTTTAAATATCTTAAACTTTATTATGTAGACACCATTTTTAGGGTTCCGTAGTCAATTCAGGGGCCTTTATAGTTTCGTCATATTTGTTGGTCCGTCTGTATGTTAAAACCGTTTTACTCGCAGACTATTATTGCTATAAATGGTAAAATTGGTCTGGTTATACATATTGTTAATTCCTACAAAGATATTTTTTAAAAGGTTTAAACAAAGTTCATATAAAATAATATGAAATGCACATATTAATACTGACTACGAAATTGTACACTGGCGGGTTTTTAAATTTATTAATAATCAATTAACTTATTGTATTTAAGTATAATATTTTGTGCTAATGCTTAATAATATTACGATTGACTTACATCTAATTGCAAAACACATAAAAGGTACTGGTGTCAAATAAGGCCCACTTTTTTCAAAATGACTATAAAAACTTGAAATTGCGAACTTGAACTTGAAATAAATAAAAATAAATAGTAATTTAGTAAACATTGATTATTATTTATGCATCCGATGTTTGTGAAAAATCATCACATTTTATGTTTTTATAAAAAAAAAGATACTTTTAAAAATATCTAATATTTTGGGCCCTATTAGAAACGGGGTCTCATTGTTTTTTAATCGGTCTTTGACCTTTGTCAAATTAAATTGTTCCGTTTTGCCAGCTCCAGCAGTTCCTCCAGACAATCCTTGACCACCCCTGAAGTGACCTCAGTTCCAGACAAGGCTTTTAGAACAGCTTGACTGTTCGAGATAATACATACGTTCTGGTTTATTATTACTAAATGTTTTAATAAAAATAACAAATCTTATTTGGCGTCTTGGGAAAAAATCTCGAACTTTGTGTAACAGAAGGTGCTAAAACGACTAAACGATCTAAGAACTGTTTTGTTTGAATACTAAGAGCTTACTTTAATTTATCTCACCTTTTATGTATGCTATTAAAGCGAAAATTTATTTAAATCAATAAACAGGTTAGGTTAAATTTAATACTCTTAACAAGACCTGGGCTTTTTCTTGATAGCATCAAGTGGGCCTTTATACGGGCAGTACCACGTGACAACATAACTGCCGATGGAAAACAAATGAAGAAAGAAATCAAAAAGATTCCCATTGCTTCCAATGATGGAAACCTCAGATATTAAGATCCACTAGTAAAAACAAAAAAATCACTACTTTATTTACTAACAACTTCAAAGAAGTGATCAATATTATAAGCTCAATATTATAATAAGAAGGTCTCATGGATACATCACTGATAAGCACGGACTTACTGTCCAAACGGAAACACATTCGTCTAATGTTGGATATTTCGAATTTATGCAACAATTATAAAAACGATTTTTCATGACTGGACTTTATTAGGAGCCGGGCTTTGTTAAGCGACAGTGCCTTATGGCAACAGTGTTTTCGTTAAACAATTTAATGTTCAGTTAAATTTATTATTTGTGCATCAAAAAGATTGAAATTAGATATGGAATAATTATTAATGTATGAAATATATTAATATTTTATATTAATTTTGTTTTTATAATTTTTATAACTCCTAGCAAAAACAATGGATTAATTGTTTGGATAAAATGTAGACATATATAAAAGCTACCATTACCGGAAAACTGACAAACACATCCTTATGCAGGAAGGAAGAAGTAATGCAGACCAGACTACGCACGGGTCACTCAAATATGACACACCGGTATCCATTAAAAAAAGAAAAAACTGATAAGATCTATGAAATCTGCAACAAACCACTAAGTGTAGCACATCTGTTAAACCGATGTTATAAAATTAGGCATTTGTTGAGAAAAGCCGGTATACTGGATTGTGAGCTCAGAGATTTGTTAGACCTGAACGGAACTTTTATAAAAATGTTAATCCATATTTTAAGTAATTGTGCATAAACTCTCCTTAACTTGTTTCTTCATTATTTATAAATGAAGGTAAAGTATAAATAGCCTTAGTAGCGAAATAACTAATAATAATATTTAAAAAGTTTTGAATGCGGGACTCAGGCATGATGTAAAAACATATCCTACATACAATAGTAATAAATATTTATAGACAATGTTAAATTCCCAATAAAACCACAAATGCCGATGATTGTCTACTGTCACATAGCCGATCGTTACTATAAAAACGTGACGGTCTAATCTCAAATTTCATTTCACTCCCCATGTAAAATCATTCTTGAAACCATAATCAGGTGATGATTCATGACAATTTCTAGGTTTGCGAGACGGCGTAGAAAACGAAAGAGATTCAGGTGTTTAGCCAGATATCGGTAGGAGACTTAAGATTGTTCTTTAGAAAATTACTTTTGGCTTTAATGGGTATTTCGGACAAAATTTTCGTCTAAAATACCTTAATCTCAACTAGTATCTTGTATTACATATCTGACTTCAAAGATTCTTTATTAATTTTATGTGCCGTGTGTTGCAAATTCATTTTTGAGGAATTTTTTTAGAATGCGAATTAATAAAAACTTGAAAACGTTATATATGTTTTCTATTTTTAAGCATTCGTTTCACAAATAGCTGGCGATGCCTGCTTTTACGATAATAGAATAGATTACAACTTTTTAATGTTAATAATCTCAGTTATAGACTAGTAAAAATGTGCCTTTTGCCGCATCTTTGTTTGTTAATAAAAAAATGGAAAATCAAAATTTTTTAATATTCCAACAGATATTCTTTTTTAATCCTTCAAAGAATAGCTCCCAGAAGTAACAACATTTCCAGACTTTGATTTTAAAAATTATCGGGGTTATTCAGATTGGAAATTTTTTTTAATTAACAAAAGCATAGTTAATGGAAAAATTGAAGTAAAAATTTTTTGCCGACGGATTACTGTTTGATTAAGTATCCACTAAGTACCTGATTTTTTTTCTTTCCTTAATATTCATATTTAATGGGTTAAAAAATTTTTTTGTTTAAATGTCAACCAAGCTGAGTCGAATTACTCGTTATAGACTAGTAAAGATGTGCCTTTTTTTCGAATTCCACTTCGCCTTCTCAGAAATTATGACCAAGGTGTCATTCGATTCGTAATTGCATCTAGAAAGTTTTTGAATAAGTTGAACTTCCGCGTAAAAAATTGCAAAAGTTATAAACAATTTAGTTAAAAAAAAAGAAGGAGGTTTCGTTTTTGGAAATATCTCAAAAACTGTTGTAGATATCGGAAATCGAAGAAAAGATTCTAAAAGAGCAGAAAATTTCCTGAAAAAAGTTTCACCTTACGGAACTGTACCACTAGTATTTATAATTTTAATTGAAAGATGAAAATAGGTATTGCAAACGGGTGATTGGGCTCCGCTTGATTCAGACGAATAGATTTTTAGATATTTGCTAAAAACGAGACTCCCTTCTTTTTTTTTTTTACTAAATTGTTTATAAATTTTGCAATTTTTTTACGCGGGACTTCAATATTTTCAAAAACTTTCTAGATGCAATTACGAATCGAATGACACCTTAGTCATAATTTTCTGAGAAGGCGAAGTGGAATTCGAAAAAAAGCGCATCTTTACTAGTCTATTATTTCAAAACTAAAAAATATTAAAAAATCATTTTGTTTTATTGCACTGAGACAGTAACAATGCATTACAACATTCATGTTCTTTTAAAACAAAAGTCTTCCGTCTGTCATCACAGAAAATGCAGTAACAGTGTTTAAAGTACTACTGCCACAGGACATTCAGTGTTGTTCACATCAGTTGAAAACATTTTTTTGTATTCATTTTAAAAGTTTCTAGTGTATACAAAAAAGGAAAAAAACCGAACAAAACTGTTGGCATAGATAGATAGATAGATAGATTGTAGAGGATGCCCTGCACGGGCTACACTTCGACCATAAGGTATATTGTGATGCCTAAGGATGTGAGAATGTGAGTGGAGTGGAAGGAATTTTTGAGTAGACTTGGAATTGGTAGGATATGCGGCTGCAGCCGACTATGATAGGAACTATGCCGATATTCATCTGGAGTTCGTGAAGGAAACTGCTGAAAACCTTCTCAAGCATAGCCGAATACTTCGTTCTTGTTCATACGCCGACAGTTTACTCAATTAACCACCCATTTTTTTTCTTCTCTTAATAATTGACAAACAGCCGATGACGATGACAAGTATGCATATTACGCAGACATAACGCCTTAGACCACTCGGCTACTTGGGCTGGTAAACTGTTGTCATAAACCGATATTAAATATTTGTATTTATTTTAGTTTTTAAAGTGTTATTTAGGGGTTTACCAGTCCAAGTGGCCGAGCGGTCTAAGGCGTTATGCCTACGCAGTATGTCTCCTTGAAAATTGGGAGGCTATGGGTTCGAATCCCGACATCGGCAGTTTGTCAATTATTAAGAAAAAAAAAGGGGTGGTTACTTGACTAAACTGTCGACGTATGGACAAGAACAAAGTAACCAGCTATGCATTCATTTCACTACTTTTTGAGGCAAACGAATTAAGGATTGGCCCTTTTTTATATTTTTTGTTTTTGGTGGAATTATTTCTTCCTCTAAGAAAATTGTCTTAAAAAGCAGCTCGTACGTGAGCCACTTTTGTTTTACGGGTTCTGGTGTTATTTGTTTTACGGGTTTAGAATGATATATTTCTAACAACGTGGAATGTGGTGGATTTTGTCAATTGAAACGTATTCAATGTTACTCTACAGTACTAGATCGTGTCTGATTCTAAATATCGGATTTCTTTTCGAATTGGAATAGACAGATCGTAAGTAGATGATTATTTGAATGATCTGTAATATAAGACTTTTTTTCTACTATTATCTGTGAATATAAAAAATTTGATGTATTAGAAATGTATTTAATTTAATTTGTGCATAACTTACAGAATGTTCGCAAGTCATTAAATAAATAGTAACATTTATAGATAATAGATTATTACTGTTATTATGAACATACATAAAAGTATAATAAAATCATATAATTTGATATATATATATATATATATATATATATATATATATATATTTATATATATATATATATATATATATATATATATATATATATATATATGCATTTTATTATTACAAATTATGAATTGATATGAAACATGTAGGAAAGTTTTGTAATACGAACTTTGATGTTATCGTAAAGTATAATGAATAAAATAATAGTGCTTATTGAATTGTGAAGAAAAATAATCGAAAAACTTGCTTTATTATATTTCCGTATTTGTGGAATTTCATATCCTACCCTCAGGTTCAAATAACTTTAAATTATTCAAATATAAGCCTTAAATATATCTATATAAATTATATTATAAATGTTATATATTATTTTATATATTATTTTATATATTATTTTATATATTATTTTATATATTATTTTATATATTATTTTATATATTATTTTATATATTATTTTATATATTATTTTATATATTATTTTATATATTATTTTATATATTATTTTATATATTATTTTATATATTATTTTATATATTATTTTATATATTATTTTATATATTTTTTATTATTGTTATATATTATTTTAAATGTTATATTATTTTATAAATGTTATATTCAAAAATAATAAATATAATATTTAAATTCATATCGACTATCTTCTAGCGCGTTTCGATTCAAGTGATCTTCATTAACCAGTGTTTAAAACAGAGATAGTTGTGATGGTACCTCTACGAACAATACGCATAGTTACTACGTTACACTACCTACAACCCATAAACGTAGTTGCATTATAGGAATGGTTACGTATTTAAGCCACTTATCTATGATGCAAACCACTTTCCATGTTGCAAAACCCTATGGGCATACTTAAGGATGGTCCGGCATGAAACCACTTTGCGACAGATTTTCTCATATTTTTTTCATAGGATAAAAATAACGGTTTCTAATAAATCCCCAAGTTTTAGAATTTTAGACCGTTTAGAACGCGAGATAATTCATATTAAAACTAATCATTCTCTCTCACACTCTCTCATTAGAAGTATGTAAAAATTCATGCCCGCCCAAGTATTATCTGTTGTATTAAAAAAATGCTTGACAGAATAAAAAAAAACTAGGATAGTGAAGATAAATATTCATTAAATAAATTTTTTGTAAAAATAGCGTTTTACCGTTTTGTAACGAAGTATAAAAGTTTAAAATTATTTTTTATTTCAAAATTACATTAATTTGTATATATGAATAGTGAATATATCTATATGTTGTGTGTATGTGTGTGTGTGTATGTGTGCGTGTGTGTAGTTGTTCTTCTAGCAAACCGGTTTTTGGTAGTTGTACTACTAGGAACTTCAGGCAACTAGATGTTACAAAATATATACAATTTCATACGTATAGATTGATACAATTTTTCTCCGAATTGTAAATAAATTCTACATTAATATGCAAAATTTTTGTTGAATGAATCCACGTGTTACCTTTTAAACGGTACTAGAAAAACCAATTTTTTAATTAAGAACAAGTGAAAATGACAACTTATTGAGTTTATTGCTTAAATACCCGGTATATACTGAATTTATGAAAAAAGTTTCTTACAAAGTTGTTTATTTTTAAAAAAGGAACTTTTTTTTGTCTTATATTTTTTTGTTTTATCTCTTACTGTTTCAAAAATAATTTTGTCCATACATGGTCCAATTTTGCCCATTCACGAACTTGACTTTACTTTTAAGCTCTAGAACACACGTACAAAATTTCAGCTCGCTATCTCGTTTCGTTTTTGAATTATCGCGTTGACGAACGGAAGGACAGTCGCATTTGCGGAAATGGATTAATTAGGCCATTTTATGAACATCTATACCAAAATTGTTTTTCTGCGATCAATATTTTCAACCGTTACAAAAACTAAACTTAATATACCCTGGTATACATTATATACCGGGTATACAAAAGCTTATGCCACAGAAGCAAACGACATTTTACGTACACCCAATAACTTAGACTTCAAAACCGGATGTCCAGTGCTTAATAAATGAGTAATACGTATTTTATGTCAGTACTTGAGTCGCCTAATCTGACAATTGGTATTCATGATATAAATGAAGATGAAGTGTTCAAAACTTTATTGTTTTGTACTTAGATAATTTCATTATTCGATAACCTCTTTTCTATGTTGAAAATTGAACGTAGAATATACATGAAAAAAGTAACACTAAATGTAATTAAATATATAATTACAGTTTTAATATATCTATCCCATTCATAGTACTAAAATTGAAGTCGTAAAATAAAAACTATAAAATTTATTATTCAAAATTTTTTTTTCTTCTGTAGTATTGAAATTTATTATTTAGTTTGTTTCATTCCACTGTCTCGAAAATTTTGTTACTTTTGCTAAGGTTATTTAGTAGTGATAAAATTTATCACAATTTTTCTATACATTTCAATTACATCATCATTCAAGGAAAATTAGAGACAAAGAAATATGATTACAAACTAATAAATATTTTTATGAATTTTTGGGTATAGGTGTTCATAAAATGATGTAATTGACTCATTTCCGCATATCCGTCAGTCCAGCAGTCCATCTGGACACAATAACTCAAAAATGTGTATGTTTTCTAGAGCTTAAAAGTGACTTCAAGTTCTTGAAGAGTAATCTGTAATAACCGTCAATTTGTATACAATGCAATTTTTTTGCTAGATTTGTTATAATAAGCTGTCAATTTATATGCAATATACATACACTGCACATACTTGTCATACATACATACTTGTCATAGATTATGTCTTAACGTCATCCACACTATATGAATATGGTGTGAACCTCAGTGTGCGAGAAGAACTAGAGTCCCAGCATATGCCATTAGATGTCCAAATAATGTATATAGAATACAGCGAAATATCACAAAGCTATCAAAATGAAAAATTAATTAAATATAAATGGTCGGAAAGATGCGGGGAGGAGTTATTACAAAAATGCGAGTTATCAGTGGAGTCAAAATTTTATGAAATTGGAATCAGGTGGTTTTTGAGCAAAGGAGATGTAAAAAACTCAGTGAATATATTGAATAAATGGATGATATACATGTCAGCAAGTATGGAATGCAAACAAAATGCGAATCCGACCAAAAATAGGAACAGTTGGTTTGATAAAGAATGTAGCCGATTTAAGCAGGTCGCAAAGAAAAAGTTACGTATGTTCAGACAATCAAGAAATGAAGAAACTTTAAGAACGTATATGGAATCAAGGAAGTTATATAAAGAGGTTTTGTTTAAGAAAAAACGACAACATGAAGAGAAAATAGTGGAAGATATTAATTGTGCACTAGAAAATAGAGATGACAAAGCATTGTGGAAGCTAGTATCTAATAAGCGTAGTAGTACAATAAATGGAATTATTGGGCAGAATGAATGGATCGAATATTATAAAAATCTATATGATACAGATGCATGTGAAAATGCAGAGAACGAATGTGAAGTGCAAAATGCAGTATATGTTGAAGAATTGGATAAAGGGGTAGTTTTGACAGAGGTGTTTGAAACCATAAAACAATTAAAAAAAGGTAAAGCGGCAGGTATCGATGGTTTCTTGAATGAGTTTCTGGTTTGCCTAGTTGGATGTAACAGGTTTGTGAGTGTAATAACGGAGCTGTTTCAAGTAATGCAATCAAGTAGACAATTTCCAGATGCATGGACAACGGGTATTATCTGTAATATGTATAAAGGAAAAGGAAAAATGAATGATGTGAATAATTATAGAGCTATTACATTATTGCCAAATATAAGTAAGGTATATACAAAAATGTTGTCTGAACGATTACAAGAATGGGCTTCTGAGAACAATATAATTAGTGAGTTTCAAAGTGGATTTAGAAAGGGGTATGAAACAGTAGATAACATCCTTGTGTTAAAATATTTAATCGAGAAAAATTTAAAAAGGAAAAGGAACAAGATGTACTGCTGTTTTATAGACCTATGCAAGGCTTTCGACTCAGTAGACAGGACTCTCCTATGGCATAAATTGGAAAAATTAAAAATGTCCAACAACACAATAGAGATATTGAAATCTTTATATGCGCAATCTCAGTGCTGTGTGAAATTAGATGGCGGATATATTACAAAATATTTTAGCACTCGGCGCGGGCTGAGACAGGGATGCCAATTGTCAACAATACTATTTTTATTATTTATTAATGATATACCACAGTACCTGGAAGAAATTGATACAATAAGCCCATGCATTCGAAATACGGAAATTAAAGTACTAATGTACGCAGATGATGTAGTTCTGCTGTCTGACTCGATTGGAGGAATGAGAAGAGCTCTAAATGGTGTGGAAGTATATTGTGAGAAGTGGAAATTGAGAGTGAACGTGGAGAAAACCAAAATGTTAGTCGTAAGCAAGGGTTCAAGAATGACTAACAAGTGTGAGTGGAATATGTATGGAGAAAAAATTGAGTGTGTAAGACATTTTAAATATTTGGGAGTGTATATTTCACATGATGGACAATGGAAAGTGCAACAAGAGAATATTTTACGGAAAGCCAAGAGTGTATGTGCAACTGTTAAAATATATGTTAATAAGCATCGTAATTTGCCGGTAAGTGTCTGTTTACGAATAGTCAAGGCGTTGCTTTTTCCGGTGTTGTCATACGGCGCACAGGTATGGGGATTGGGAAAAATAGACCCAAGATTAAATAGTCTTGTCTGCGGCGTATATAAACATATACTAGGAATAGCGGCCTCTGCTCCTAATGAAGCAACGCTAGTAGAATTGGGTGAATTGCCATTCGAAGCTTTTTTAAGACAACAGTGCTTAAATTATTACAATCGTATCCATGACAGCACAAAGAGGATACAAAAAGATTGCTTTAACCTGGGTATGAAAGATAGAGTGGTTGAAATAAGGAATGGAATAGGAATTAACGAGGACATGGAGGATTTGAACTATGCACATAAAAAAAAATTAATTAAAATGTGTCTTGAAGAAAATTATAGGAAAAGGATATTTGAACGAATAGCACTATTACCATCTTTAGAGGCTTTCAACAAGATTGGGCACTATGAGAACGGGGCACCTTATCTGCCAGTTGCAGACAGGGACACAAGAAGAGTACTTGCAAATTTTAGAATGGGAAGGTATATATGGGAGAATAAAAATAAAGTGAATGGTGAGAGAGTGTGTGTTTTATGTGGAGGGTGTGAATCGGGATATCATTTTATTTTTGAATGTCAGGGTATAAGTGAGGGAGTGAGGGAGAATATATTAAAAGAAGGCTTAGTTTCGCTGGACCAAGTTTTGAATGTCAGAGATGCAAGACATATAATAATAGTTGCGGAATATATAGACAAAGTTATGAGTGAAAGGAAGAGAAGACTTTAATCTCTGAAGACACGTAAATTTCTTGTTGTTTTGAATTTGTTTTTCTTTTTCTCTTTTTATGTTTTTATTGTTTGTTAGAAACTGTAAATAATGTAATAATTTATAGCATTTATTTTGTTAAACTCATGAATTGTTAGTTTTTGTTCTTGTTTTTTTTTGTCCTTTAAGTTTTATTTTGAATACTAGAATTTAGAATGCTTTGTTAAAGAATATGTAATAGTTGATTAGCTTCGGCATATCAATAAAGATCTTATATATACATACACTGCACAGCAAAAAAAGTGGCACATGTTGAAAAATTCATTTAAATTATTTTCTTTGAAATTTTTTTGCATATCAAGTACCGTTTTTTTGCATTTTTTCCGATGAAAGAAGGATGTACTCATTTCAACCTATATATATATATATATATATATATATATATATATATATATATATATATATATATATATATATATTATATATATATATATATATATATATTTTTTTTTTTTTTTATGTATAATCACGCATAACTTTTTACAGAGTAGTCCGATTTTGATAATTCTTTTTTTGTTGGATAGGGTATACTTCAGAGTTGGTCCTATATAAATTTGAAAAATTTCAAATTATACCCACAAAAAAATAAGACTTCCCAGCGCTTCCACTAAAGAAGAATATCATAAATATCATAATATATTCGTTCTGTTTGTAAACACTAAATATCTTTGCGCAGTTTGAATTTTTTTTTAACCGACAAAAAATCGAAGGAGGTTGTCAAGTCAACCCCTATACTTTTTTATGTAGGACCGCCGACTCAAAATTATTTAGGTATTTACATTAGTGTAGGACTTAGACTAAAAAGTTACTGTTTTATTTTTTCCTTTCTTTTTTCGAAGGTTTAATTTTTTGTTACAAAGTTATTATTTTTTGCTTTTTAGTTACTTTCTTCTTTCGTCGGTTCTATTTTGTTAAAAAGTTTTATAAATTTGTATATGTTTTTCTTGATATGGGGGAAAAATTGTAAAAAAATCACCTTTTTGCGTTACTTTTTTTGCTGTAAAGTGTATATACGCATGCGTATAAACAACAACGGAATATTTCCACTTCAAATATATTTTATCATCGAGTATCATTCAACTATATATTTTTAAATACTAATACCATTCATTCGTATAATGACAATGTACAGTTCGAATAGAGTTGAATCATCATTTTCGAATAAACGGATTCTACGAAATAACATAGATTGTTGAATAATATTACACCAATGCACTATGGGCCACAAAAATAGCGCTCATTTTTTCGAAATTTTTTAGGTGATTTGTTGTACCTTATTCATTAAGTTTTTGGGAAGATGTTTCAAATAAAAGTTGTTTGTTTATTTATGATGAACATCTTCTGTCCGAAGCATTTATTCGAAAACCGAATGAATTAGGTAGAAATCAATTAACAAATTTTGCTAAATGAGCGCTACTTTTGTAGGCATGTGTTCTGTGTGATAATAGTCTTCTGTATACAATTAATTCATAATAATATAATACATATTTCCAAGTATGACGTATTATTAATGACGTTATTATTAATATCGGTTTAAATAAAACTATTATTATTATTATTATTAAATAAAATATCTAGATATTAATCCTTTGAATATGTGTTGTATATGTGTATGTTAATAGAATATTAAATGCCTTTGATATTAAGGATGTACGAGCGCTGATGTATCGTCCATTTATAAAATTCATCAAAATCTTATATAGTACATTCATAAAAGCCCACAGTAATGTTTATTATTTTCTGTCGTAAGTTAAAATTAAAATTTAATTTAAGCCCGTCATAACGGGCCTAACAAAAAACATATTTAAGAAACAAAACTGAGATTTCGGGTACTTAAACTATCGCCGACAAAAAAAAATTTATCCCAAATGTTAGTTATTTTCTTAAATATCTTTTTATAAGGCCCGTCATACCGGAATTATATTGGATCAATCTCTTTATTAATATTTCTATTTTCTATTGCGTAGTTTTTTTATTAGTCTTATTTTGTTCCAAGGGAAAGTTATCCAAATATGTGTAAAAATATGGGTTTCTCCATAAGAGCAATGCATTAAAACTCGAACTTTAACATTGAATAATTAATTCAAGATCCCCATACCCCTCCCCCCTGATACTTTTATAATTGATTTATATGCATTTCAAATAAGTGTATCAACAAAAAATAAAGCCTTAATCTTTTTGAGGCTACAGTGCTCGTACATCCTTAAACGTACTTTATACATGGATTATAACAACAATATGTTGAATATGTATAGAAATTGTAAGGACATTTAATGAAATTTTTGTTTCATTGTAAAATATTTACGTAGGCAGAGAGTTAGAACGTACATGTTGTAGTAAATACAAATAATCAATCATTCAACTGAATTACGGCAAAAATCCAATCATTAACCAAATTGACGGTCAATACAAGGAATGAATAACATGAAAGTTATTAAACCAACCGGTGACTTAATTAAATTTCAAATTTTGGCTCAATTCCTAGAACAATTATTCTTACTTCATAAATAAGTATTTCGACTACCAAGTAGTCATCATCAGTATGAATTAGCTAATCGTAACAATCTTCGGGTTATTGACTCAATAACGTGATAACGTATGGTTGTTTTCACGATTTTTCCGTTTTCTAAAAAAATACATGACCTAAATGTTCTTTGATTCCAATTTCGATTTCACGATAAATCAAAGAACGTTTGGCTCATGTAAAATTTGGGAGGACGAAAAAATCGCATATACCTGCTCATGTTATTGAGAACAACGACAAAACTGACAAATATAATTTAAAACTGCTGAAATCAGTTCAAACCGACACAGAATTAGATGCATACGAAAGTATTTATATTCCAAATTATGAATTTAATAAAATTAAACTATTTTCAAAATTAATACCAAGGTCAGATGAAATAACACCCTAATGCTATTGACACAAACAAGACCAGATGGTCAAAGAAGCATTTCTGTCAATCGACGCAGCTGATTGACTCAACACACACTTAATCCTTTCATCAGTTAACTCATGTAATCACTTCGTTAATACCTCAATCTGATCATATAAAGAAATTTCTCAGTATGATCATATTGTGAGACATGCACCAGATTAGTAACGCGTATCATATCTTTGATCCCATATCCCGTGGAATCCTCTCTTCTGCACCAACAACTTAACTACACCGCGTAGTTGAGATTGTATGTTATTATTACCGAATTATAGGTTTTTAAAACAAATAAATTTTGTTTTGTAGACAGAGACAGTACTGAGATCGGTGACTAATTCAAGCCGCACCTAAAAGGGAATTTGTTAATAATTCCATAAAGAAGATGTAAAACTACATGAAATAAACGAGGATATCAATTCATCCAATGAAAATTTTTTCATTGAAAGGAACATATTTGTTCACATTAAAATTTGTGTATACTTACTTAGGCGTTACAACACAATTCTAATGTCCATTTTCATTTAGGTCACGTAAGGCATAGTATGATAGAACTAGCGTATACTATATAGAAAAACATGTCATTGAATTTTAATTAAATATTAATATGAAAAAATTAACTAATCCACCAGGTATCGAACCCTGGTCCTCTGGATTTCCAGCCCAGTATGCTTTCAATTACAGCATGGATAATTCTGAGGAATGATTCAATTTTCTCATTCATTGACAGTATTACTTATATCTGTCGCATAGTTGCATGCAATATGTTTATTTTTAATTTACCTTTTTTTAACCGTTTATTTGTCTAAGGATATTTTACAATAGGGTTTTCGCCATCATTAGGATGATGGATTATTCCTATCGACTACGACACATATATAATATTGTTTACTTGCTGAACATATTTATTTATTATGAATAAAAAGGGCTGTTATAGACAGTTAATTAATACTTTAAGAATTCAGATGATATAAGCGTTTTACCTATACAGACAGCATGTCTCAAAAGTATTGCAAGGTCTCAAAAATGTCGGTTACTTACGTCTCCATTAGTACTTTTTTATTCAACAGCAAAATGGCGGTCCATGGCTTTCTTACCCTACGTGTGTATGTATCTGAGATTCTTTATTCTCCCACTTCACCCAACCAGTTGTATAGACATCTAAAACGAGTTCATCAAATAAGATAATACATGTGGCGGACATCCGCCAAATGAAAAAAAAACTATTTGCAGTTTTTCATTTATGTGGTAAAAAAAAATTAAATTTAACACTCGAAACAACTGACCTAAAAGAATGGCAACAACTTTCATAATATTTGAATAAAAAAGACTTAAATCCATCAACATGAAAGTTTCAGTCGTTTGCTCTTATCCATGTTTTAGGTTCATTTTGTAAATGGTAGACCTGTTTTAGTTTTTATTTTGGATAAATTATTTGAAGTGAAATTGGTTTTTGTAATATCCGCACTCAACTAAATTGTTTTTATAGAGAACCGACATAAAAACTGGTGGCGCAAGCAGTTAATTTAAACGTTGGTTAAGGTACATTTTGACACAATCCCATAATAGGGAATATGCATGAACATTTTTTTTCACATTTATTTTCAGAATATGAAAATACTGTTAATACTCTAATAATATTTAAAAACGAAATTAAAATCCGACAAATATCATGGAAGCTATAAGCTTTTAAAGATTATTATCTGTCTCTTTCTTGCAAAAATACTAAAAACGGAGTTTTACGTGTATTTTAAATGGTGAAAGTGTAATATGACCTCACATAACATATCAAGAGGGCTATCACTCTCTTTGTCTAATCGGGAATTTCAATCATTCATATCTCGCTTATTTTTAAAGTTATTTAAAAAGTAATTTTACCTTGATATTTGTCAAATAAACATGCTTCAATTCAAGTGAAAAAAAATTTGCATGCATATTCCCTATTGTTTATCAATTGATTATTACTTCTAAATATTTATAATTTTAATAGAGTTTTTGTAGACGTATATTCCCAAATTAGGGAAATTTTATTCAAATCAGTATATAGATAATTTAATTTTAAAATATGGGCTCTAAATTGCACTGTTTCCCGGGGTAAATATTGTTACATTCCAACGCACCAATATACAAATTCTGAGTTAATGAAATAAATAAATAAAAATTTTAACATACATAGTTTTATTTATATATTTACTCATCATTAAAAAACGGAGGAGTAATTGCAGAATATCATTAGGAATATCGAGAGATTTTTTTATACCAAGAAATACCATGCCTGACATTATTTTTTCTCCCGGTTCCAGATGATTCATATGTTGTAAATTTATTCGTAGTTACTGATCGTCAATTACATAGTCGATCCACTACGTTTCGATTGATGTAAACATATAAATAATTTTATTATAATTTTTTATCAGGTATATAAATAATAATCATTATAATAATTTTATAATAACTAAAGTTAATAAGTTTGATGAATAACTTTAGCTTTTATCAAACTATCATACTCAAATTTAATCTTTTCAACATTTTACACAAGTTTCTGTTTACTCAAACATAAATTATAATCTGTTTTTGTCAAATGACAATCGTAAATCGGGGACAATCATTTTTTGAAAACCACTTTTAATAATAATATCAACGGAAATTGTTTGATAAAATTTAATAATAACATGTATTTATCATATTTACTATTTATATTATATTAGCATTACCCATTGCGGCTTGAAAATTTTGTAAAGTCCTTATAACCAAGTAACATAATATTTTCTCCCGTCAAGGACTCATTTTCTTTAAACAATGCGATATAAATATAAATAATATCAAAGAGAACTATAGGATTTTTCGAAATAAATTTCAGACCGTCACCAAATTAGCAACAAGTAATATCTCCTCGGAGAGTAATTACAATTAGCTAATTCATACTGATGATGACTACTTTGTAGTCGAAATACATATTTATAAAATACAAAAATTTTGATCTAGGAAATTGGGGCAAAGAATCGAAATTTAATGCTACATTAATTTATTTATAATTTATAGGATAATGAGTTCGGCACGTTGGCCATATCCGTCTCCCAAATTAAGCCCGACACGCCAATCCCGGTCCTCACAGCCAATCCTTATCCCAAAGTTACGTATCCAATTTGCTGACTTCCATTACCTTCATTAATCTATCGAGTAAGCTGAATTTCCTGACGTTGTCCGTGGGAAGCAACTCTTTTTCCCCGGAGTAGAAAATGAAAATTCACTTTTGGAGTCCATAGTGTCTACTTAATTATTCAATTTTTCCCGCTGCTTCCGCTGATGTTATTTTACTTTTCAGAATCTCTACTAAACTATATAATTTGGTACAAACTTGACTACAGCTACATGATCCTAGTATCGACAAAACATATTTATTGTATCGATATAACCTCAATTGGTCAAGTCGTTCAGAAGTTACACGCTTTTTTATATATAAAGATTATATTCAACTGATTTTTTCCGACTTCTTCAAATATCATCGTCCTATTTCAGCCAATTTACATAAACCTCAATGAATACACCTAAACATTCCTCACCACTCCGTTCATTGGTGAAAACCGTATGAAAATCCGTTCGATAGTTTTGGAGTTTGCCGCGTACAGACAGACAGACGTGGCTAGGGGACTTTATTTTATATATATTCAGATAAGAAAGGATAAGGATAAGGAAAAGATATATATTACTATGTTACGAAAAGTTATTTAATTTTGAAATATTCTGCTTAGATGGCGCTAACATTAATTCATTTATAATAAATTTAAATTTATTAATAGCCAAAATACAACCATATATAACGATTTATAGTGTGCTAGTATAGTTTATAGTTTCTATTGAAATGACTATAAAAATTGACATTTCAAAATTGAAACAAAATTTTAATAAAATAATTTTATAGTAATTTTTTAGAAGTATAGTTTCCGTGGAAATGACAATCAACAAATTTTAGTAAAATATATAGCTCTCTTTCTCTCTACTTCATATCTTTCTTTTCTCTCGGCATGATTTTTTTCCGATTTGTTCAATTATCATCGTCATATATCAGCCAATTTACACACAACCTTAATGAATTATAACCCTAAACCTTCCTCATGAATCACTCCGTCCATTGATGTAAACCGTATAAAAATCTGTTCGGTAGTTTTTGAGTTTACCGCGTACAGACAGTTAAACGCGGTTGGGGAACTTTATTTTATAATATGTAAGGATAGCGTCAAGTTTTCAATTCTCACACTATAAATGCTAATTTTCGCCACCACGAGCGCTAGTGTCATAATGGTCGTGCAGGTTATCTATATCGACACTTCGTGCATAACCGTAGCCAAAGCGTTAAGATAATTTTCGTCACATTGAGCAAGAAACTTAGTATCGTATGTTTTAACAAAAAACCTTTTGATATTATTTTGAAGTATATCAAGAGTATATATATAGTCTCGACAAAAGAAGTGTTGTATTTTTGTGACTCTTTGTATATTTATGAAATAATAATATTATATTGTTGTAAAAATACGAAATACTTTATTGACATCAAAAGAATGGAAAAAGGTTTCGTTCTCTTTTGTTATATTTTACGTTTGTATGTTTATTGAAATGTTACCATATTAAATAGTTCAGTTGACATAAAAACATCCACCTTTTATACATTTTCTCTAAATAACATACTTTACACAAAATTACAACAACAACAACAAAAATGGAAGTAATTGTTACAAACAATTTTGCAAGGTTCATACAAGCAAGGTAAACGTAATCTATATATTGTTTTATCATCTTGAATACTTAATATTTATTTGCGGTCAAGTTGATTTAATATATTATGAAAATGAAATTTTTACCTTTTCAAAAATTTATATATTCTTGTTACCTTTTAACCTTTTTACATAAATAATTGAGGATTTTTGGTGTTGAATATATAGAATTTGTTTATATTATGTTCTATTTGAAAAGGAAGTTTTTGTATATTCAGATCGTGATTGAATTTAACACTTATGTTAAAGATTATATTATGTTCTTGTCAAATAAATCTGTGCGTACAAAATATAACTAATATTAACTCAGTGTAATATTAATATTAACTCGCCCGTAAGGATGCCGCAGTCCCATGCTAGGGACCGAAACTCTTTCTAGGAATAACAAGGAGACAGACGACCGCTGCCTTTGGGTGGATAAGTCTATGAACAGGAAATGGAGAGGCATACCGAGGTCAATCTGGCTTGTTGGCAAAAAACGGAAAGAGATAAGGGTACTTACCGGGCACTGCAGGATTAAAAGGCATTTATCTCTCATGAGGTTGGAGGACAGTGGCCTTAATTTTTAGCTCTAGACACATATACGAAATTTCAGATTGCTATCTGTCTTTGTTTTTGAGTTATCGTGTTTACAGACGGACGGACGGACAACAGCTATACCAAAATTTTTAGTGAAATTTATTACGACCAGGTTAGGTTTTAATATTAGATTATCAAATGACAGCATCACTCTTATTAAAATCACTCTTATATTGTCTCAGGATATGTTATTCGTTGCTAATTTGGTGACAGTTTCACGACGTTTCTTGGTTGTGCCTTGCTTATATATGTTTGACCGACGTTTAAGTCTATTCTAAGATCGCTCTTGATTGGTGCTAAATTATGCGTTGCGCAGTAAAAAAAAAATTTATCAGGTTAGGAGACCATAAAAATGATATAAAAGTGGTTCGTGATTCTAATATTCTTCTTTTATCAGAAACATGGAGTAAGAATGATGAAGACATTCCTGTACCTAATTTTAACTGTACAGTCAAATTTAAATAATCTAATGTAAGAGCTGGCGGTGTAGCTATTTACCAAAATAATACCGTTCATTCATTCTATAATGTTTGATATTGTCTTCTTTTTCAATATGCAAAAATCATATCACACACAAAACTATTGTCCACTGAAGAGTGACACCACTTATGTGACAGACTTACTTGTTGTTTGTTTCGCTAAACATCTAATGTGAGTATATACAAATTTAGTCTTTCTACTGTATAACATTCATTTTTTACTAAATGTCTCCCAAGCCCTGTTCCATAGACACTAAACAAGGATACATAACTCTATGTAAACAAATAATTGGCAAAATAAGATGTCATTAGTGTTCCTTCGGCACCGGAAACAGAACAGAGAGTATAAGGCGCGAGTTTTAATTAAAAAACATTACGCATTTATAGTATTATAAAAATTATTTTCAGCCAAAGTATTTTTCCAATAAAATATTTTTTTAAATAAATGATAAGTAATTTCAATTTTTCAATAAGGAATTAGTTGAAGTTGAAATGATAGTTAAAATTCGCAAAATAATTACATTAAAAAAAAAAACAAATAATTAAATAGTAACCTGTAATGTTGGAATTGTAAAAATGAAAATAAATTATTGAATCAAATATTAAATTAACCTTTATTTTATTAATAATAATGCTGAAAATTAATATTTAATATAATGTCATACAATTTAATTAATTTGGGAATATTTATACTCGCTTTTGGTACTTAAAAAAATTCTGGTTTTTTAAACCTAATTGATCCCGTTGCTTATTGTTACAAGCACTACCACTTTTACAATTGTCTACTGCACATACTCTTCCCATTTTAAATGTTTTTTAAACAGTTTTTTATTTAATAAATTTTTTTAAACAAATTTCATATTTCAAAATAATCACTTCGAAATAAAACTAGTTACTGGCTACTTCATTTCTATTTATTATAATATACCGTACGTTTAGTTTACATCTTCGCATAGCAGATCTCCCACGAGTATGAGAGAGTATACATGTATACATTAAGACCTCCTTCTCATACACATTGCTGAATGTGTATATATGTACTCTCTCATACTCATGGGAGATCTGCTATGCGAAGATGTAAACTAAACGTACGGTATTTCACTTCGGTACGGATGAGTTCCTATCAAAAACTAGCGACCCTAGCGGCATAAAAAGTAAATATTGCTTCTACCATTTCGTTGCCATATTTTGTCAATTTTCCCGCTTGAGTTAGATCTCCTTTATATAGTCTCCATGCCCTGTTCAATAGAGGAGAGCAGAAAACTGTGTAACATTGATCGAGCGAGTGCTACTCTGATCACTCTGATCGGATTCTCATAACATGCCAAAAGAAGTATAATACAAAAATAATTATACGGCAATGTGTTTTGTACATTGATTTATGAAATTTGTAAGGCATAAACGGAATTATACTGGACTTTTGTGAGTTATGTTAAATTATTTCGCAGTATGCTCAGAATAGCACACTCACAAATTCACAAGAACGAAGCAACGGGTGGGGCATACTAATTATATATGATATATCGCTTGATATATTGAAAAACTAATGTTTGTGTAAAAATAATTTAAAAAGTTATATAGAAAGTAAAACAAAAAACCATTAAAAATCATCCACCGTATTATTTTCTAAAAAAAAACTTCACATATGAAATTATATAAATTTAAACTTTTTTGTGAAAAAGAAGAAAACTTTTCATTCAATTGTTGATTTAGGAATTTGTTTTATTTATTTAATTGTAATTTTTATTGTCTAAAAGTTAAAGTTTCGTGTAAATATTTGTGAAAATACTGACACAGGCATTGTTTAGAATGTAGATGGGCACATATAATACAGAAAAAATAAATTTAATAATAATGAAAATTTGCAAAAAAAAAAAGTTCTATTTGAAAAAAAAAGTTCGATGCCAAAATAAACTACGTTAAAAATAATTAAATATATGTTTTTAAGTTTTCCGTAATTGTTCGTCGTTTAGGGAAAAAAGTGGGTGGAGTGTATAACTTAGATCACTCTGTATATTTCAAAACCATTTCCTTGGCATTTCCTTTTCACTAGTCAATTTTGAGATGAAAAATGCACATGTGATTTTAAAGACAAAATTCAATGCAGTTTATAAAAAAACAAATAAAAATAACAACCAATTGCGTTAATTGCATAAATACCCAGTGAATATTGAGTTTATGAAAACAGTTTCAAACGACAGTTGTTTATTTTCAAAAGAAGATTTTTTGTCTTTAAATTTTTCGTCTATCTCTAACGGTTTCAAAGACGGGTATTAAAAACCCCTCCTGACTTTGGCGTGGGGAAGAGCGGTCCGATTTTGCCTATTATCGAATTTGGCCATACTTTTTAGCTTTAAAACACCCACACCAAATTTCAGCTCGTTATCTCTTTTCGTTTTAAAGTTATCGTGTTAACTGACGGATGGACAGACGGATATGCGAAAATATACTCATGGTGTCAATTTATATAACACTTATACCAAAGTTTTTTTACTGCGATCAATATTTTCAACCGTTACAAAGTCCGGACTAAACTTAATATACCCTGGTATATATCATATACACCGAGTATAAAAAGAGTAGGGTTGATATTAACATGCTTTGTGTCTCATACATTTAAACGTCGAACAAATTAATACCCCTAGAGGAATAGAAAGAAATAATAGAAAAACACTCCCTCAAAATAAAACTGTAAAATTTGTAAAATTTTAAAAATACCTCTTTTTTTAAGAAAATCCATATGGTATTTCAATTACAAGTCTTTATTTCGTTTGATTTAAGCTTCCGAACAACCAACAAACGGATAGTGAATTGTGAATAAATAGCTTATCAACATATAGTAAAAACTGTAAAAATTTA
Organism: Nineta flava; assembly: GCA_963920215.1. Taxonomy (NCBI): domain Eukaryota; kingdom Metazoa; phylum Arthropoda; class Insecta; order Neuroptera; family Chrysopidae; genus Nineta; species Nineta flava. The sequence goes on from OY986042.1 coordinate 84,762,242, forward strand.
TTTGTGAATGTAATTTTATCAAAACAGCTATAAAAAAACTATTACGTATTCGAAACACGCAAAAAAACATCATACAAATATTATCTCAATTTGGAATGTAACCATTTATAACAAAACCAATAGCCGAATTTTCTTCAAAAGTTCGATAAAAAAGTAGATAATTAGATTATATGAGTAAATAAATCTACGGTGAATGAAAATTGCTAAAAGAAAATTTTTTTATGATCTTTTATTTTATCTTATGCATATTGATTTTACTGCCTTGCTATCTATATACAGGATGTCTAAGCATAACTATTTCCAACTTTCAATGCTCATATAACAATAACAGAGTGATGAATATGATTACAAATGGGATCAGTTTTTGAAAATATTTTTTCAAGTACCCAGAGTTTTTATTAACGGTAATCTTTATAGAAAAGTTTGATATGCTTAGAAACATTAACTTATCCGACATTTATCACTGCATTTCAGATATTGTGAAAAATTAGCAAAGAAGGGGGTTGGAATGGCCTTCATGGGCCAAGAGTCTATTTTAGGAATTCCAAAGACTGCATGTAAATAGGTGATCAACGAATGGTCAAATGCTAAACACCGTTATCACAGGGAAAAAGTACCGCGGCAGAAGCTCGCGAAATTACTGCTTCAGAGTGCAACCAAGAGGCTATCTCTCGATGCACTGAAGCTCAACAGGATGCATATGTGGGGAGTTACCGGATTCATTACCGGGAATTATCTCCTGCGGAAGCATCTGTACACAATGGGACTCCATAGCGGGTCCATTGTGTGCAGATTGTGCGGCGAGGAGGAAGAAACATTGGGTCACATTATCTTTGATTGCGAACTTCTAGGTTACTGCAGATTCAGGATATTCAGTGCATCTCACCCCGAATATATGAACCTTCAGGAAGACCTGATAAGCAAGCTCCTGGCTATTTTCAACATATGGTAGAAGCGAATCTCGTCGGGCTGAAGTAGAAGGGGGAGCACAATGGACCATAAGGTCGATGTGAAATACTTTTTAGACCTCAAGATGTATCTATCTATCTATCTATAGTCTTCAGCAGGGATGTTATGGAGCTCCGTAACCGTAACCGAAACTATCGGATATCCGAAATAAAAATATATCCGTAACCGTATCCGTTTCACAAGTTTCGGATAGTTTTCGTATAATTTAAATTTATTACATTTTTATTTTAATAGATAAAATTTAAAATTAAGTACTTATGTATATGACTGATTATAATACTAAATGATAACCTAGACTAAGATAAAACCTATAAATGAAACCAAATTATTACATACTATTTGTGTTTATATTTTACTTCAATCTAATATCCGTAACCGAAACCATCCGAAACTAACGAATAATCCGAAATAATTACATATCCGAAACCGTATCCGAAACCGATATAATTTTAGTCCTATATCCATATCCGTATTCAGGTCCGAAATATATCCATAACATCCCTGGTCTTCAGTAATAGAAATATTAAATACTAGGACATCTTGTATATCTGTTTTATTGTAAACGTGTTGATTCATCTTCTTCTACAAGATTTTATTACTTTTGCGCGTACATAACTTTGAACGGCAATATAATTTCTTTAGAGAATATCATAAGATGTTATTCAAGAAAATAAAATAGCATTCATTAGTGGAAAGATAGATCGAGATATAATAATATACTATTTATTGAACCATAATTGGAAAATCATATTTAACCAAATTATATATTGATATCAATATAATGAGATTTTGATTTTCTTTAAATCAGGATTTTCCTTTCAAATGGTATTTACTAACGTACTTCATCATCATTCAATTATATTTTGTACAAATTACTTTAGTAATTAAAATTTTGTTACTACATAATTAATTGTAAAATATTATTTTCATTAATTTCAATCAACTGGCAGCAACCAATTGGTTGGCAATAGGCTTTCATTTGCCAGTTTTAGAAAGGACCTATAAAGTTACTATTGCGGATAAGTATAATACAAAAACAAGGAAAAATAACAACTATCTGAGTTAATTGCCTAAATACCCGGTATATACTGAATTTATGTAAAAAAATATTATAACTGTTTATTTAAAAAAAAAGGAATATTTTTAGTATTTACTTATATGTTCTATCTCTTGGTTCTTGGATCTTTGGTTTCAAAGATGGACAGTTTTACCCATTTAGCCCAAACATGGTCTGATTTTGCCATTTTACTAACTTAAATGGGCCGCGCTTTTTAGCTTTAGAACACGTACACAAAATTTCAGCTCGCTATCACTTTTCGTTTTTTAGTTATCGTGTTCCCGAACGGACCGACGGATATGCGGAAATGCCCCAATCAGGCCGTTTTATGAACACCTATGCCAAACATTTATGTCGGGATCAATATTTTCAATGGTTAAAAAGTCGGGACTAAACTAATATACCCTGTATATTTACATATAGCGGGTATAAAATTTAGGTACATCGTAATACCTTCCCCTTTATGCAGCCTATGAAGACATAATAGACTAAGAGTTACATAAAAGTGAACTGATAAAACATTGTCGTGACTTTTTCTCATAAATTCCCCATGATATGGTCAAAGCAAGAGCCACATTTTGCAGAAGTCTCAGGTGAGGCGGGGAGTTTTGAAAAAACCCGATCGAACATTGTTCTGAAAATTGATGTAGTATTACATTTTGAAAATAGAAATTGAAAGCAAATGTTCCCAGAAGCGTAGGTTGAGGCCCGACCATTCCCAGAAACGGAAAAGTGGTTAACTTTGAGTTGAAATTGAACGCATAAAACATAGTTCTGCAAATTTGTTTAGTGTAAGTTTACGATTCAATTAGACTTTTCACAAATTTGCAGAAATTAAAAGTGAGGCTAAATGACTAAAAAATTTAAATTTCGGAAAACATTTCTATGTAAGTGTTTTTAACCCGAAACAAAAAAAATATTTATGAACTAGTATAACTTGAGAACCATTCTCCGTTTGAACGTAAATTGTAAATATTCATGAAAATAATAAATTTGCAAAGCAGAAAATATTTCGTAAATATGTTATTTACAAATATTTCCATGAAAACTTTGTTAATTAAAGTTGTTTACATTTTATGTTTGTTAAATAATTTTATTGCATGTAAATTGTAACCTACCCACTTACTTATGCATGAGTATTCAATATCCACAGCAGTGTTTTGATGTTAATATTCAACAGTTCCTAATTTACTGCTAAATTTGTGATATATTTACTATTATTTCCACCCACTTGCATATCATGATAAATAAAGTTTTTATGAATTGTTGAATTTATTATATTACCTGAATTTCATTCTGCTCTGTGGTACACATAAACTATCCGTAATATTTTAAGTCAATGTTATTCAAAATGTCATTCTAATTATAACTTTTGTATTGTTATGTTCTGTAAATAAGAATTTAACGGGAAAAATTTAAGAGAGGTTGAATCAAAGAATTTTTTTTCAACCAAAATTGGCGGTGATAAAAACATTACTAACATCAAAATTTGACATTTAATTTGCAATGAATATCACAACTTTTTTTAATGTTGTCAACTTCGATTAAAACAAGTGAAAATAACAACTAACTGAGCTAAATGCTTAAATACCCGGTATATTGCAGTAATGAAAAAAAAGTATATAAAAATATAAAAATATATAAAAAAATAAATTGATTGTCTTAAAATATTTGTTTTATCTCTTACGGTTTCAAAGATAGGCAACTTTCTCTATTTTGCCCATTCACGATTACTTTTTAGCTCTAGAACTCTCATACAAAATTACAGCTCGCTATCTGTTTTTGAGCCATCGTGTTGACGGACGGGCGGATATACACAATTGCGGAAATGGCCTAATTAGGTTATAAAACACAAAATTTGGCTTATATCCCTTAATATTCGAAAAATATATAAGAAGTTGTTCAAATTAAATTTCTTATCATTTTTTCTGTGACAATAATAATTACAGAACTTTTTACAATTTATGATTGAAATATAAAATCCAAAATATCTCTGCACACATTATGGTGCGTCTACATCGAATTCGTCATATTTGGACGCGTGTCCGGCGCACAACGATCCATCTGAAAACGGTTTTTTCAACGAACACTTTGTATATTCGCAGCTCATATTTGAAAGTGTTCGTGAAAAGTTTGGCGTTTTTAGCGCGCATGTGTTTATGTTTTTTTTTTAATATTAATTAAAATGTAGTATTTTACTTCAACTTGAACATTTTTCAAGTTGAACTAAAATGTAAACATTTTAATTAATATCTTTAGATTATTTTCAGGCTTAAATAACGGGTTTTTGTGATTGATTCAACTTCACTGCCATACGAATATGCAGTGTTCGTGAGTTTCCTATGGATCGGTTTCGTTGAAATCAACAATTTCAACGAACCAAGAGTGCTGAGACATCGCTCAGGGTTCGTGTCGCGTATATGTGGACGCACCTTTAGAGTTTGGGAAAAATGATTAGGTTATGAATTGCAAACATGATTTTCTACAACTTTATTTCTTAAACAATTTTTGATTGGTCTAATATTAAGAGAGATATATTTTATATTAATATTTTATGGCTTCTACTTTCTCTGTGACCCGCTTTCCCCTTGACCTATGCCATTTATTACTAAAATTGTCCTTGCAAATATCAAAATCATATCAGTTACATTTCATTTTGATCAAATTAAAATTGTGATCGTTAGAGAGTGATACATATATTTTAAGGAAATTCGTTGACACCGCTCCTGCATAACGAACTTTTTTTGTATAATGATCACTATATATAATTGTTGGATCAAAACTGAAATCTATATAAACAATTAATAACTAGTTAGCGGGAAATTTAACATTTATTAATTCAGTAACGTTTTGTTTTCATTTATTGGAACTTCATCAGGTTTCTAAAATGCAATATTAAGTGGCACATTGTGATACCAATATACTTTTACCATAACAACAATATTTACCTTAAATAAAAGTATTATACTACTATTCAATACATTGCACATATAGAAAACACATAGTTTTAGAAGTCTGATAAAGTTCCAATAAATGAAAAGAAACGTTGCTGAATTAATCAAAGCCATTTTATTATATGTCCGATTTCCTGTTTCTTAATTATAAATTAAGAATTAAATACAAACAATTTTTCAATTACATACCAAAAATATGTATATTTTGATGCATCTTAGTCAGTATATTCCATAAAAATATAACACTATTTTTCAATTGAATCTATGTAATAAATTGCGGAGTTGTATCAGAAAAATATGTTGGTAGTAATAAATTTTCTCTCACTTAAAACCCAAACAAGACACAATAATGATAAATATAAAAGAATGGTTCCCTTGAGGCTGTATTGTACACGACATATTTGTATACGTTTTTGGTGTAGTTTATCATGGAAAAAGCAGCATATAGAATGGAACATACTTATGTGTATGTTTTCTCGTCAACTGAAAAAAAACAACAAATTTTATATTATTAATAATAGATAAATATTTCAATATTTCCAATATTAACGGAGTTATAACCTTCCTCCAAACGCCCTTTCCCCTTTTCCAATTTTACACATTAACTTGACCTTTCAAATACCAGATTTCATTACAATCGGGTAAAAACTGTGACCACCAGAGAGTCCGAAATGTATGTATCGGAGTACAAAAGCAATAGTTGTATTTCATTCTGAGGCAATTGGCTAAAAAGAGAAAGTTTAGTTAGTGTCATCACATAGTATGATGTCTACAGTACTATGTTTTACAGGAAGGAGTAGAGACGCTTTTTAGGCCTATGTATCTAAGGAACCAAAAAAGCTTAGAAGCTCAAGTTCGTCTTTCAAGTCTCACGAAGCGATGGTGAGACCCACCATCTGACGGTTTGTACCAAATTTCAAAATTACAACCCGAATAGTTTCCAAGATATTTAACCCTAACATTGACATCTCAATTGGTTCTGACATAGATTTCACTACTTTTGGAAGCGATCTTTTCTTTTTTTTTTGCTAGAATATCACTATTTTTCATATGCTTCAACTTGGTGTCTCACCCATTATTGTTTTTGGGGGGATCGATGTTTCTATACAACTTTAAACTAAAGGTTAATATTTCACTTGGTTTTTAAGCTACTATTTTAGTACCCAAAATGTCACCCAAGACTATGAAAGGCAATCTATTTAATTTAAGACAAATAAGTTAACGTATTTGTCATAAGTTTTTCGTTTGTTTTTATTGAAGTGATAAAAATGTGGAAACAAAATACAAACATATCTTCGTAAATATTTTATCTTTACCTAATTTTCTTCATTCATCATTGTCAAGTTGTGTATGCACTACAAAGGAATACGACGCCTGATAGATTAACGTAAATGGGATCTTACACACAGTTTTACATATTTACACAGCATAACAAAAATTACTCGACAAATTAGGTTACATTCTTCATGCAGACAGGCATCATGAACAAACATACGCTTACACTCTAGAAAAATCAATTAAGATTATTTATTTTGTTTGTTAATTGAGTATTTTCATTTTTATTTTGGTCTTAAGAAGGGCAGAACATTTTCTCGGTTAACAAGATAAATGAAGAATCGACAGTGCACTTTGTGTAATTTTAGAATATAAAGATATTATAAGTTAAGTCTCGGATAGAAATTTTATTTATTACGCATAGAAATAGTGATGCATTATTGAGAAAAAAAAAACGAAAAAAGAGTGCAAACAAAATACAAAACTGACAGCAATAGAAAAAAAAAAACAATTAAAAACGTAAAATCACAAAACAACAAATCATTTTGGGTGGAAAATCTCCTGTTGAAAAACGAGACGACCGAAAATTTTTCAAAGTCAAAGACATGCTACTCTCGTCTCGCGGCATCACTAAATACACCGTGGGATAGAAACATAGTGGTCTATATATACCAAACTGTTGTAAAAAAAATTATAAGGGTACATGAAACCCCTTGAGGCGTTTAATATTGTAACATGATTTTATATATTTTAAACTCTGAACGAATATTTAATAAAGATCGATTATTTGAACATTCCTTAGTGAATTTAATTTACTTGCCAAAATTTTGAATGCCATTGTGTATAGCATTATTTTTCCATCTGGTATGCAGTACCAGATGTGGCCATAAATAAAGTTGTTAGTATATTTTTCAGAATCCAGAATGCATAAGGAACAACTCTATTAAAAAATTATGAATATGAGCGCTACTTCCGGGCCCATAGTAGTACACTTAAGCCTTATTAATTCGGTTTTCGAAAAAAATTTCGAATAAAAGTTGTTACTATACTTCTAATGAACAACTTTTATCCGAAGTATTTTTTGGAAAACTGAATCAATAAGATAGAAATCAATTATAAAATTTAAAAAACTGACATCAACTTTTGTGGTCCATAGTACATGCAGTATATATGCATCTAACTTGTTATATATGTTACTAGCGACCCGCCCCAGCTTCGCACGTAAATTTTAATTAGGATGTACTATACATATAAACTTTCCGGAAAAAAGTATCTACATTATGGTGAAAATCGTTTCAAAATCCGTTGTGTAGTTTAGAAGGAGTTAGCGGATAAACAGACAGGCGCAGAGGGCAACTTCCTTTTATACTATGTATAGATAACAACTAAAGTTTATTTAACAAAAAAAATCTATAATTTTATATATATATATACAATTATATAAAATATATATATAACCTAGTCATGTAAATAAATACTGTGTTAAAATGATAAATTTATTTGTTGATAATCAACATCCCCACCCAATAAATCAATGTCGTTTGGAATCATCAATTATTAAACTTTCTTATGTAATGTATAAACACACATATCTATTGCATACGTTATTTAAGAATATGATTAGACCAGACGCCCTGTATTTAAGCCAAAATTATTGAGTGTATGAAAAGGTGTTTTAACATTTTTTTTCTATCCCGTACCGTTTAAAGGACAGGTTTCGGGGAACGGCTACAACACCAATGAACGAAACAAATAATTTATTTCGCTTATACGCCACAATTCGGCCAAATTCTAGCAAAACTCTTTGCTTGTATGTTTGAAACTAGCGTCAATCTATCCATAGTAGGTGTGGTTGTCTTTCAGTTATAATATAACAACGGGAGTGACTTGCGTTTACTTACTTTGACGTTTGAGTAATATATCTGAAGACCGTGAAGACTTAAAAGCGGCCTAATCTCAATATACTTTTTTATTTAGATACCTTTACATGATCAGGCAGTGCCCCTTGTTATGAAGGTAATATATGTTTATTACCTTAGTAACTATCAACAAACAAATCAGATATTTATATATTTTCTAGTAGCAAGTCCGTACCAACTTCTTTGATATCTTGAAGAATACTCTTCACCTTACGCTGAGAACAGCCGTTTTAATGTGATGCGAACTACAGGCACATTATTTTTTTACCTTTTTTTGACATCCATTAACACTAAACTACCCAATATTTTGAACATATATTCAATTTACAGATTTGATAATATATACGGTTTTATGATTAATTTAGTTTATATTCCAGTCGAACTTACCGACAGAACCAACGCCGATATACCAAACAGCGGTAAAATGTGAGGCAATGTTTATTGATTATTGTAGATTACGAAAGCGTATGAGTACATCACATATACACATGAGTACATACATATAGCGCGTATGGCGGATATCTGCAATAAACAAAAAGGAAATCTGGTCATTTCCGTGTATTACATATATCTATGTATTATATAAATGTTTAATAATTTTATTTACAGAGTAAACATTCTTTTAAATTTATCCTTAATAGAATATATCAATAAAATGCTTTTCATCTATGGTTTGGGTAAATAAGGGTTTCGTAAAGGTGTCTTGATTCATATTTGTTGTGTTCATTATTTTTAAAGTACACACAGTATACGCAGTCACACACCGCTACCGATTGCAGTACAATAAAAAATAAACTACGAATATCTATTTACAATTTTTTCTACAAAATTTTATAAAACAAGTGAAAATAACAATTACTAAATGCTTTAATAATTACTGTAAACTGAGTTCATTTGCAATACATGAACTATTTATTTTAGCTTGTACGTAAACAAAAATGTATAAAAATACAAAGTAGTGTGTAAAGGTATTATATATGATTTTGTAACCAAGAGTAATTTCAGATGTTTGAGCTGAAACTATTGCAGAAATATTCAGTTTATGAAAAAAAGTTTTGTACAGAAATTGTTTATTTTTAATCAGGCAGCTTTTTTAATACGCTTTTATTAACTTGCTATTTAACGCTATGTAACGGAATCTTTGAAGTCAATTTTAACCTACTTCTAACTGTCGTTTCAAAATGAAACTTTTTGTATAGTTTGGATGACAATGAATTTTTATGGTGAGCATGACCGGAATCAGCAAGGGAAACGGGGGGTTTAGAGGGAGGGGTTAACACAAAATTTGGTATATCTATCTTAATCTTGAAAAAATCGAAAAACACAGAAGAAAAAAGTTGTAGGAAATTAGTTTTACTATAATACAATTCCTTATCATATTTTCTGTTTCTCTAATATTTACTGAGATATTCACGGTTTAAGATTGAAAATTTAAATCCAAAAGTTCGTTTCAAGGCTAAAAAAGCAAAAATAAATAATAGTTTATAAAAACTAAAAAAACACGCTTTTATAGCTAGCCGAACTAAAAAGTAGAAAATAATTTTCATCAACAAAGTAATTAATTTGATTGTAAAAAAGCGTGTGGTGCTCAGCATCAAATTATAATATCAAATCAATATCCTTAATATCAAATTATAGTAAAAAGTACCCCACGCTTTTTTATAATCAGTAGTTTTTTATAAATGGTTGAGTCAATGAAAACAGTGTAAGAGTCCTTTTTGCAGATCCCTTAATTCCCTACTAAAATATGTATCGGGATTTTGTATATGTTTATTTATCAGCGAGATTTTCCCATTTGACTGAAGTGAAAATAGAAAAATACGATGAGGAGGCTCTTAATATTATTACCTAATATTATTGAATATTATTTTACCCAATTTATATATATCGGGTGACAAATTTACTGAGGAAACGTGGCCAAATTCTTCATAGGGAAGACGGCTGAGAGGTATGATATGAGAGATTTTAATTTTGCCATTATTTGCCATTTGACGTCTACGACATCTGATTATCTGATTAAAAGATTATGGAATAAACTTGGAGAAAAAGAAACAATCTATTTTAGACACGAACAGTGTTTTGTATATGTTATAAATAAAATTTATAAATATATTTCCTATATAAATTATGTACTCTCTTCAATGCATAGATTAATAACATAAAATTATTCAATAAATTTCATAATATTATTTTATAAATAAAATTATTCACATAACGTATTTAGATTTTGTTATTATTACTGTAGACTGTATGTATTTCAAGTTTATTAACTGTTAAAACAACAACTTAGTTACAGAATATACTCAATATCTATCTATACTCGTACATCTATAATTATATAAATATCTCAATATATTTTAATAACGTTATATTATTTTATGAGAGCTACTTATCCTACGTATCTTAAAACTTTTACATATCGCCTATTACAGTAAACAGTGGTTAATCATATTTGAATAAATGAAATTGAGAGTATAAACAAACTACAAATAAGTTTCTATTCAAAAAACATTTTTTAAAACAAGCTTTATATAGTAAAAGTAATTTTCTACAACATTAATTCTTATGTGTTTTTTGTTTTTTTCAATATTAAGAGGATATACCAAATTTTGTGTCCCCTCCCCTCGATTCTTGCTTCAACTCCGTAGGATAAGAGCAAGTGGTTCTAATTCAACTTGCAAGATTTGACCCGAACCTAAATAAAAGCTTGTAAAAAACATGCTATTATTGCAATATGAACTAAAAAATGCATAATAATTTAAAATAGAACAAAGAATTTAAATAAATATATTTCATAATTATGCTATACAACTCATATTGACATGAAAACGTCCATTCGCTTGTTACACTGGTGGTCGGTCGCACATAAATAGATAAATACATATCGTGGGGTCTAAAAAGTACTACACTTCGACCTTATGGTCCATTGTGTTGCCTTTTCTACTTCAGTCTGACAAGATTGGCTTCTCCCCTATTTTGGCAATAGCCAGGAGCTTGCTGACCAGGTCTTCCTGAAGGTTCGGGGTGAGATGCACCCAATATCTTGTATCTGCTGTAACCTAGAGGTTCGCATTTAAAGATAATGTGGCTGGATATTTCTTCCTCCTCGCCAGACAATCTGCACATAATGGACCCGTTACAGAGTCCCATTGTGTATAGATGCTTCTGCAGGGGATAATACCCGGTAATGAATCCGTTAACCTTCCGCAGTTGCATCCTGTTCAGCTCCAGTGCATCGAGAGAGTTTCATTTTTTTTCTTGACTTTTCTTCTTGACTCTTGGCATGTCTTGGCATCAACTTCTACACTCGAGTATTCTCGTTTCTCGTAACAACACCATTATTTATGTATTAATTAAATATGATCTACCGTTTCTTTTGACCTGTCACCCAAAAATCTACTTACTTGATTTTTTACACGGACTCCCTGATCTAAAGTGAAGAAAAATAATTCGAATATCGAACTATATATAGGACTATTAGAATAAACACATTTGATACTTTTAATAGATTAAGTATTAGATAATTTCCAGAACTATTCGAAAATTTCTGACGAAGGTCTACTATAAATGATTATACCTTATATCTGACTCATATAATTACTGACTATAATATACAAATGACCTTTTCAATTAAGTGATACGTAAATCAAATTATTTATTTTTAACATATTTGTATAAATTATTATATATGTGCGATTTTATTCCGTATATTATAGTTTATAATTATGTGTATTTATATCTTTCAATCATACAAACACCATTCAGATTATCTGATTTATTTCATAACAAAATAGTTTATGTGTGTATGATGTTAGTCTAGGAGGAATCAACACATAAGTATCGGTAACCGACAAAATTCAAATTGTGCGATTGTCGTCATTAAATAGTACTGATTATGAGAATGCGGTTACTTGGTGCCATATTTTTTAAACAAAACTTTTTGAACGATTGTAAGATAAAGTTGTTAAAGCGAAGGAGAGGTCGAAACATGGCAAGTAGACCTTTCAAGGCCTTCTTTATCAACCTCTAAAGGATGTTGTGCGACTGCAGCCGGCTTTGATAGGAACTATGCCGATATTCATCTGGAGTTTGTGGAAGGAAATTGCATAAAACCTTCACAAGCAGAACCGATTACTTTTGTTCTTGTCCATACGCCGACAGTTTATTCAATTAACCGCATTAATTGTTTTTTTTTTTAAATTTAATTGACAAACGCCGCCGTTGGGATCGAACCAGCAGCCTCCCACTTCCGAGCAGAGTGCCTTAACCAATTGGACCACTCGGACTGGTTTTGAAGAAATGGACTTTTTAGAGTTGAAAAGTCAGTCACTAAACGTAAAAGGTTCTAAAAGTTCAAAGCTGTGAAAAAAAAAGATTTTTTATATTGTCTATAGGATCCGTAAGCAAAAATAAAAGATTGTTTATTATTAATCACAGATTTTTTTTGAATTTGTAACGGTCGATGCGTTATTTGAATCAGAGAGAGACAGATTTGGTTTAAGATAAATGAAACATACGTGTAAGTTATAGAAACAAATTTACAGCAGACTACAGACACGCCAAACAATTGATAGCTGGGCTTATTGGCAAAAAGCCGGAAAGAGATTGTAGCGGTATCGCATTTTCATTAAATTATTATTATAATTTTATTTATCATTTTTATCTGTTGTTTAACAACTATAACTTCTCTCTTTTATCACAGTTGCTTTGGATGTTAACAACTTTGATAATTTACATATAAATATATAATATGTCATAATTCAATCTAATAAAGATCAATTATATCTTTAACACTTATTTATTATTTATTTAAATAATAATTATCTATCATATCAATTAATCCCTTCAACAATTTGGCGCCCCCGGGTGGGCATTGGTGCAGTTTTGCAACAAAAAATTCATAACGTCTGGAAGCCACTCGCTTTCACATCAAGAAAACTGACAGACACTGAAAGACGATATAGTACATTTTCAAGAGAATTATTAGCTATTGTTTTTGGCATAAAAAAGTTTCGCCATTTCATTTCAAATCGAAATTTTTTCATTCAGACTGACCATAAACCTTTAATAAATGCTATTAATTCTCGTAATGAAAATTTATTAAATCGTGATATACGTCATTTAAACTTTGTCAGTCAATATACAACTGATCTTAGATACATTAAAGGTAGTGAAAACATTCCGGCTGATTGTTTATCTCGAATTAATACAATTTCACTACCTTCAGGTATTGATTTGATTGATATTAAGAAGATTTCTGATCACCAGAAATGTGATCCTCTTCTTATTAATTTGTTAAAAAATCCAAAATATTCTTTAGAAATACGTACTCCTCCGAATTCTCTTTTTAAGGTTTATGTGGAGACTTCTTTGAAAATTCCCAGAATCTTCGTATCTGACATTGATATAGAAGATGTATGGAAAGCTGTCCACAATCTTGGTCATCCATCAATTAGACAAACCTTGAAAAAAGTACGCACATTCTTTTTTAACCCTAATCTTATTTCGCGAATCAAAAATTTGACTCGATCATGTCCGATCTGCCAATTAAATCAAATCACTCGTCACACTAAAAGTGATTTTATGCCAATTGAAGAACCAAGTATCAAATTTTCTTTCTTACATTTAGATATTGTTGGACCTCTTCCTCCTAGTGAAGGATATCGGTATATCTTCACTATCATTGATCGTTTTTCACGTTGGGTCGAGGCTATTCCAATCAAAACTATCACGTCAGAAGAAATTATTAATAATTTAATTGCTTCTTAGTTCTCGCGTTTTGGTTTACCTACGAGAATCACTACTGATCAAGGTAAACAATTTCAATCACATATATGGAAAGATTTTTTGTCTTCTCTAGGGATTAAACATATTTCCACTACTGCTTATCACCCTAACAGCAACGGTATTATTGAACGGTTTAACCGGTCACTCAAAATTTCTTTAAATTGCTGTCAAAAAAATAATAACTGGTACAAAATTTTACCTTGGGTACTTCTAAATTTGCGCTCCTCGGTCAAGGAGGATATTAACCTTTCTTCTGCAGAAATTTTATATGGGATTCCTCTTCGATTACCATATGATTTCTTTCAGAAAACGTTGATACATATCATTCTGTTCAACAATCTACTCGAGAGTTGAAAAATAGAATGATAAACGCAAAATTTTTCTTTACCAGACAGTTCACCAACAAAAATGTATTTTTACCCAAAAATTTAGATTCATCAAAAAAAGTTTTTATACGCGAGGATCATGTCAAACCTCCACTATCTTGTAATTATAGAGGTCCTTTCTCTGCTATCAAGAGATTTCCTAAATTTTTTGTTATTGATATCAATAACAAACCTACCTCTATTTCGATTGACAGGCTAAAACCTACATACTTTTTTCAATGTTAATCTTATCTTAATTTACTTTGTATTTAATTTTAAGATGTACATCAACTATTAAAGTTTTTTCCGAGTGAACAAGGTTGTTTTATGTTACAACCTTTTTCTAGTCGTTTTTCTTTATTAGTTGATGGGGGGAAGTATGTAGCGGTATCGCATTTTCATTAAATTATTATTATAATTTTATTTATCATTTTTATCTGTTGCTTAACAACTATAACTTCTCTCTTTTATCACAGTTGCTTTGGATGTTAACAACTTTGATAATTTACATATAAATATATAATATGTCATAATTCAATCTAATAAAGATCAATTATATCTTTAACACTTATTTATTATTTATTTAAATAATAATTATCTATCATATCAATTAATCCCTTCAACAAGATAAACCTACTAGTTGGCGTTTACCGGTCACTGCAGGCTCAAGAGGCATCTATCTTAGAATGAGGAACCTATCCTTTGGCTCGGCCGAAATGGAGGAATCTGAGGTAAAACAACTTAAGTGGAGCTCTGTCCTGTCATTCGCAAAGAATATGGGTAGTGTCGACAACAAACACAGGGCTTAGGGAAACAAACCGGTTGTGGTAGAAGATAGAATAGAGTGAGGGGATGGGTTTCTTATGGGTCGGTAAAAAAGGCCTCGAAAGTTCTACTTGTCAGGCTTTGTCAGGCGTCCCTCTTCTACTACTACTCCTAATAATAACAAGTTTAGTTATTAATAAATTTTTCTATTCTCACTCAGAATTCTGATAAATTAGTTATAAGCTTTAATTTTTCTTAATTTCCTTTTAGTGGCCTAAAGATTATCACAATCGTGCACGACCTTTAAAAAAATCATATATCTTTGAGAAAATTGTTATTTTTCGCAAAACAATATTTTGTGTTCGAATTATGTCAAAAAATAGAAGAAAAATTCGACCCGTTCGAAAAAAATAGTTTTCATTATAGTTCGTTACCGTTGGAGTGATCGAGCTGTTAAAGATGTGCTGCTTGGAACTCGGAGGTTGCTGGTTAAACTGTCGGCGTATGGACAAGAACGAAAGTAACCGGCTATGCTTGTGAAGGTTTTCTGCAGTTTCTTTTCACATCGGCATAGTTTCTATAAAAATCGACTGCAGTCGCACGACCTGCCATACCATAGATATTTTCTAGAGGCTGCCCTGGACGGGCTACACTTCGGCCATAAGGTCCATTGTGATGCCTAAGGATGTGAGGATGTGAGTGAAGGAACTGTTTGTATATGAATTTATTTTGTAATAGGAATATATATATATATATATATATATATATATATACATATATATATATATATATATATATATTCCTATATATATATATATATATATATATATATATATAAGAATTTTATGTAATAGGCTGCTAGCGACTATGATAGGAAGTATGTCGATATTCATCTGGAGTTCGTGAAGGAAACTGCAGAAAACCTTCTCAATCATAGCCGGTTACTTCGTTCTTGTCCATACGCCGACAGTTTAGTCAATTTACCGCCCTTTTTTTCCTGAATAATAGACAAACTGCCATGTCGGGATTCAACCCATAACCTCCCAGTTTCCAAGTAAGCATACTGCGCAGACATAATGCCTTAGACCGCTCGGCTACTTGGACTGGTTGCCAATCCATAGTCTACATACAAATTCCTTGTTCTTTAGGATCGGTAAAAAAAAGCCCAGAAAGGCCTACTTGCGAGGCTCCGATCTCCCCTCCGCTACTACTACAATGGTTCGTTAAAATATATGGAATCAATCTTATAATCAGCACTATAAGGTAAATATAATTACGCAGGAAAAAAATGGTTGGAGTAAATTGTGGCACTCATGCACCGATTCTTTCTAGACTATGAAGTACATACTCATACTTTCAAAATTTATAAATCACTTATCTTTTAAATGGATTTATCCATCAAAATAAGTATTTTATAAAGGTGAAAAGTGTACTTCTTAAATTTATATGCAAATGTTGCTCTCAATTATTTAAGTTTTTAAAGTATTTTTTTGTTGTTACTTTTGTCAATTGTGTGTTTTGTGTTGTGATGTGATTTTTTTTCTTGTCTTCTATTTTCATTTGTTTTAGTAATTTATTCTTTTGAAATGCAAAATAATATGTTAATGAAAATTTGAATATTTGTTTAATTTTAAAATGTTAGATCATAATATATACATTGACATTATTATTATGTTGAAAATATTTAATTATTTCTTCGACAAAAATCAAGTGAAGTTCCTTTCATGTAATTTGTAAAACGTTTGTCAAAGAACTTTTAATATTTTATGTTTACACAATCCATGCTCTGATATTTGTGTTTTTTGGTGATTTAAAAGAAAAGTTTCTATAATTTTAGTGTGTTCGCACTGTTCACATGCAATAATTCATTTAAAAATTTTCATCAGTCGTCATCAGAATATATTTGTGATTATGTTAGTAATTAAAAAATTTAATAAAATTGAAATTGAAAATATATATTTTTTTTAAATAATTTCGTTTATTCCGGTGTTAATTATATTTTAATAATTTTTAAAGACAATTTTGAATATTTTTCCAGTTTTCAAGCAATATTGATTTAAAATCGTTTATTTTAATAAAATTTAAAAATACGTTAGTAAAATTTGAAGTAAAAACAATCGTATTAAGTGTAGTAACATTTAAAGTATAAACAAGTAATAAGAAAAACTTTGAAAGATCCAACTCATAAATAGTTAAAATAGTGTTTGTTCATCCAATAAGACCCTAAAGTCTTTCGAGGATATTTCGGCTGCAAGTTGGTTGTATTTTTCGAGCTTTTGCTGCCGAGTGACTTCTAATGCATCTGGGGCTCCCTTAAATACAACGCAAAATTCGACGCCGTTTATTTTTTTGCTAAGGTCATCTAGGACCAGCGGATCAGGACGGAGCGTACTGCGGATGTCTGGTACCTTTTTTGTGTAAACAGCACCCGGGGGAATACACGATCCGCGAGCAAAACTATCTTGTACGGCATTTTGCCGCCGTTGCCACGCTGCCGATTGGAGGGTACAATGATTCAGCGGTAGTCACAGAATCGAGTGTACCGACCATTCAACAGGAAGTGGTTGCTCGCTTCCCTAGAGTAGGTACATGAGTACGCCTTTCCCCGATCGGCTTATATATGTTAAGTAGAGCAAATTATTAATTGTTTTTGTGAAAACTTATTTTGTCACGAAGACTAAATAGTAATCAAATCTAATACGATTATTAAGAGTTGTATTTAAAACAACGAGTTGTTCATAATTAGAATAAATCAACTGATGTTATAAATTAAAAAAAGTAAAAAAGATAGTACTCGAACCATATACCTTCTTCTAACAGGGGTGATGTGCTAACCATTACACTTTGGTTACTTAGTGATTACATAACATTTCTTATTTACATATAAATTTTTATTTTGTACAAAAAAACAAACCCAGTAAAATTCTAATTGTTTACATATAGTAGTTCTTTTAAATAAATCCCAGAAAACTACAAATCGGTTTAATCACTTTGTTGTACGTCGAAATGAAGAGATTTGAAGTTTGTCCATTTTTACCTAGTGAGTTTTAGACGTCGCATCACAAAAACATCAAAATTGTCGGACTTTTTTTTAAGTTTTTCGCTAATATCTTAAAAACCATCTATATCCTACAGAAAAAGCATTCTTTAATAAATTGTAGAGCACAAAAATATTAAAAATTTCATCAATAATTGAAATATTTATTCAAATTTCTATTAATGCTTAAATATTTATAATAATCTGAAACTAATAAATTATAAAATGTCAAATAATAAGACTTTATACTTCTGCTTTCTTTAAATGATAGTAATAAGGTTGTTTATCAACCTTAAAGCAAAACTTATTTTTTTAAACTTAATCTATGCCATTAAAAAAAATTTTAATTCCTTCAGCATCTAAAAAACAAATAAAATAATAAAATAAATTATAAAAATAATTATAAAAATAATCAGTTTTTTTCTTTATTAATTTTCTAAAATCGCCATTATTTTTTGTCCCATATAGCATTTTCCGTATTTCGTTTAAACTTACTAATGAAACTAAATTAGACAAAAACAATAAGAAAAGAAACAGTGAATAATTAAATTAACTGAAAGGACATACACATAAAAAAGATGGAGACAACATATAATCTAACATCTGAATGTTCAAATAATACAAATACAAGTGTGATACAAAACAGTGTCGTAAAAGGTGGTTTTTATTTTTTATATTTTATAATATTTACACTTGGAATTATCGGTAATGCTTTAGTATGTCATGTTGTGTACCGAAACAAGGCCATGCAAACGGTTACAAATATATTTATCATGAACCTAGCATTATCGGATATCTTATTGTGTGTACTAGCTGTTCCATTTACACCACTATACTCGTTTCTGGGCCGTTGGTTGTTTGGACGTGTCATCTGTCATCTGGTACCGTATGCGCAAGGATCAAGTATCTATATATCAACGCTAACATTAACTTCAATTGCAATTGATCGATATTTTGTTATAATTTATCCATTACGCCCTCGTATGCAATTATCTACGTGTATTGGAATCATAATTGGTATATGGCTTTTGTCGATGATGTTAACATTACCTTACGGTATTTACATGGAATGGCGACCATATCAAGGACATTTTGTATGTGAAGAAAATTGGCCACACGGTCGTCAAACACAGCGAATATTTGGGTCAGTTACATCATTTATGCAATTTATTCTACCATTTTTTATTATTGCATACTGTTATATTTGTGTATCGATACGCTTAAATGATCGAGCGAAAATGCGACGTGGTACAAATGCACGCCGTGAAGAAATTGATCGTGAACGTAAGAAGCGTACAAATCGTATGTTAATTGCAATGGTTAGCATTTTTGTTATATCATGGTTGCCATTAAATTTAATCAATGTCGCAAATGATTTTTATGAACCGAGTACATGTTGGACAAATTTACATGTTTACTTTTTCATGGGCCACAGTTTGGCAATGTCTTCGACATGTTATAATCCATTCTTATATGCATGGTTAAATGAAAATTTTCGTAAGGAATTTAAACAAGTCTTGCCATGTTTTGGTTTTTTTGGACGGCGTCATCATCATCATCGTCGTAGTATAGGACGACGTTTAACGGAACGTACAACAGTAAATGGTACGGAAACATTACAAGATACATTATTACATTCCGTTATAAATGGTGGTGATCATAGTCCTATTAAACATTTAGAACCTAGGGAGCCAATTGCTGCGCCCATCAATAATCAATCGTTGTCACATAATCCACAACAGCTGCATGCGGCGAAGCATGGTAGTGATTTATTTAAAGAAGAATCAATATGTATGACTGGAATACCAATTAGCCGTCATAATAATATTGAAACGATACCGTCAATACAAATATAAAATTTAGTTTTATATATTAAAATATTTTATGGTAAGTTTTTTATTTATGACTTTTTGAAACTGTCGTATTTGTATATTTTTTTAACGATCAAAATTATTGCATATGGATGAATAAATAATAAATTTTTCTCATTTCGCAAGATTTTACAAGTCACAAAAATTAGTAATGCTGCAAGACGAGACGAGGCGAGAGTAACATGTCTCTTGTATTATACGGAATTTTCTAATCTCGTCTCGTCTCATTTTTAGTTTTATTCTTGAAAAAATACAATTAAAAAAATCATTTTTAAGGTATTTCAAACGGCATGAGAGAGAACGGAATATCTTAAAACGAGAGAAAAGATAACTTTTTAAATAATAGTTGTTTAGTGCAGTAAATCTGACAACGCTGTGTAACACACGGTCATACATTGCTCATCTGTGTGCACTGTATAGCATTCAGCACATGGTCAAAATATACCTCGGTTTGACGTTGAAAGTGGGTTTCTAGGTCAAAGGTAAGCAGCCCAGTTGTTTGATCTCCTGGAAACCTTAAAACTTTTGCCTGAAACATTTATCTATATCTTACTTAGTCTTACTATCGAGAAATTAAAAGGTAAATATATATATATATGTGTGTGTATATATGTATATATATATGTATATATGTATTATATATATATATATATATATATATATATATATGTATATATATATGTATATATATATATATATATGTATATATATATATATATATATATATATATATATATATATATATATATATATATATATATATATATATATATATATATATTTAAGTATTCTTTGGGAAACCAAATAAGAGAGTATAAGGTACAAATAACTCATATAATACATTTTCTAGAATACGGCGAAAAATTGATGTATATCCATAAATTTTCTATTATATAAGGTAATTTTAATTTAAAACAAAAAAAACAAGAACCTATTAAACTTTATTATAAACGAACTGTTGTATAATATGTAATAACAATATAAAATAATTAGAAGTAAAATCATTTCTTAATCGAATAGAAATAATTAATTAATTAATAAATATATGCTCAGAATCACATTTATAGAAGAAATTGATGACTTTAAATTAATTATTATTTTGCGTTGTCAACTGAATAAATTTTGCGTAATGAAACATCCAACAAACACTCTTTTTCTCTTCACTAACTTCATAACATCTACTCCCAATAATAATTGAAATGAAGTGGAACAACAATGATTTGTGATCGTTAAAATGTGAGTTTTATTCAATGTTGACACAATCAATACTTGAGGCAGGGCCGTCCCATATATTTAATTTATTTTAATTTGTTAGGTCATGTTATCTAACTGTTGTTTCTTTATTGAATATAACGGGTGTATCGGAACTGCACGGAACTATTTAAGAGTTGTGTTCTCCAGGGCTGAATAAAAAAAAACGCTCATAAAAAACATATGGTTCAAATTATCTTACTACCGAAATATTTTTAAAGAAATTTATTTAACATCAAAACATTCAGAGAGACTGTTCAAAGTGGTCTTCGTTTTGATAAACGACGATACCGTTCTTCTAGTAAGTCTTATAGCAGAAGGTCGAAATTTGATAGTTTCTCTTCTTATGTGCCAATAGACGAAGATTACACCATAGATTTTATCCAGCTCCACAAAAAATAATCGAATGGTGATAGATCAGGAGGCCGATATTGAAATGTTTTAAATTATAATACTGTGATTTTAGGGCCATTTATATAAAGTCACGTGATTTCATTTCTAAAAAAAATGCTAGTATTGAGATGTGCTGTGATATTTTGACCGTCGATATAATGACATTTTGTAATAATAACGAATCAAGAAGAACACCAAGAATTTAGTGGCGTTATACGCTAGTAAATATTGCGCCATCTCGTGTTTTTTATTTTCAGTTATGGTTCTATCAAAACTCAACACACGGATATACATGTAAAAAGGCAACTTTAATTTTAACTATAAAGAAATAATTACATACAATGCCAGTGATAAAATTGATGAACAGCTTAAGAAATATATTTAGATATTTTAAGAAAAAAAAATTTCTAAAGGTACAAAATTATGTACTAGTTTTCATGTTTCTAATTTTTGGTACAGTATGAAGAGAAACTAACAATGTTATTAATTATAGCAACAGGTTTATGTGAACGTTTCAAATTAATTGTGGCATTATGATTGTTGAAGTATGTATACGCTAGTAGTGTGTATACTGTACCAAAAATTCGCCGAGAATCATTGACATCAATCTCTTTATAGACATTAGAAACATGAAAAGTAGTACATAATTTGGAACCTTTGGAAATATTTTTTATTCTAAAAATTTCTAATTGAACTTGGAAGCTGCTCATCAATTTTTTCACTGGCATTGTATGTAATTATTTCTTTATAGTTAAAATTAAAGTTGACTTTTAAATGCATATCCGTATGTTAACGAGTTTTGACAGAACCATAACTTAAAATAAAAAACACGAGACGGCGCAGAGGTCGCCCGCCAAAAATACTTTACTAGTGTATATGTGAATTTCATTTATTTATGCTTGTAGTTTGTACAAAACTATATAAATTTTGTTTAATATTTGCTTATATGTTTTTTTAACTGTTGCTATTATAATTTCTACTTGTTTTTTGTAAAATTGTGTTTAGCTAAAATAGCATTGTTTCTAAATTTTAATTGAACGCCGCAATTTGATCTTGGTGATCCACATTTTATTCATTTATTTAGATTAAATAAACATTGTGCAAATCAGCTCATTAATAAGTAATAGTTGTTGAAGTCCGTTTCTTGAAAAGTTGTGGGTAATCTCCCACGAACTTGAACTCCCACGAAGTTGTTTCACATCATTTTTTGACATAAATCTAATACTAACCTAAAAAAATGTATTCATTTATTAACACTTTTATTCACTGACCTACATAACAAAATTTTTTAGCACTTGTCATAACGTTATACCGATATATGATTTCAATACTAGCGTTTTATAGATTTAAGGATCTGCCAGCATACCACCACTTTCGACAGATTTTGCTCATTTTCACAGGCTAAAAATAACGTTTTCTAATAAATCTCGAAGTTTCAGAATATTTGACCATTTAGAACGCGAGATAAATAATATCACAGTTATCATTCTCTCTCATTAGAAGCATGTAAAACTTCATTCCCACCTAACTATTATCTGTTGTATTAGAAAAAATACTCGATTGAATTAAAAAAAAAAATAGGAGAGTATTTCTTAATATTTCTTATATAAATTTTAAAAAAAAATCGTTTGTTACCGTTTTGTTTTCGAAATATAATAATTTAAAATATTATTTGTGTCCAATTACATTCCGTTTATGGTAAATTGTTGTCTGACAACGTTGTGCGCCAATCTCTCTCAAGTTGCGTCAAGTAAATAGTGGGAATTGTTACTGTTGACATAAGCAATAATAATATATAGGTATATGCACAGAGCAACGTTGCCAGATCACCGAACCGGAAATATTTGATAAGATGTGTAAGTATCTGTGTGCCGATAATATGTTTAAGTATGTGTACACATATTCCCAGGAGAATCAATTAACAAGCCTGTTTTGACCATCATTGGCATATGCAAATGTTATGTTTAAATAATCTGTGGGGATATGAAAGAAGTGAGCAGGTGGCGTCATGCATAAACCATATCCTCTGTCAGGACACTATGTCGGAATTGAACGATACTATTTCAAGAATGTGTTTCTAAAATTCGTGAGTTTCAGTGTCCGTATAGTTTATAGTCGCCTGCACATTCACAGATGCTCAAGATGATCAGGAAATAATGATATTAGTATCGTAGGTTCCTACGTTCCGCAATAAAAGAGCATAATGAGGCCCAATATAGCCAAATTGCGTACGGGTTTTTAATCAGCTGTATTTTACAAATTTTTTTTATAGTATTCTAAAAACTGTTGCCTACCATCAATAATAGATAAATGTAAATAATCAATCTAATCAATCAGTTTCTTATTTATAAAAACGCTAATAAAATTATCTTTGGTTTCGATAACATATTGATTTGATTTCGATGTATATATTATTCGTTATTACGTCGAGTGATAAAGATTATGACTCGTGAAAATCTAATAATATTAAATGTGTTGAATAATTGAAGCAACTGAAGAAATTGATTTGAAAAATGTTGTATATGTCAACGTTTGTCATGATTTATTTCTAATGAGCTTTTTTTAGTAAATATATTACACAAATGAAGAAAATTAATTATAACATTTCAGGTTTTAAAATATTTAAGCTAGAATAAGGGTTCTCCCTTGTTCTTTCGTTTTTATCTAAAGGACTGAGTAAAATCATTTACAAAAAAGTTAAGAACACATATTTTTTTTGTGTATCAAATGCATTTCTTAATATAATAAATTTTGATAAAATGAAAAAATATAATAGGTACATTTATGGAATTTTCAGTAAAAAATTTGCTAAGTTAACCCAAAAGGAAAGTAAAAGAGCACTAATTTTGAAACCATGAAATTAATATTAAAAACTATTGGATGCATATTTTTCGTTTTTGATTACTTTTATTTTTCGATGCAAAATAATATTATTTATGTGATGATTCTGGTATTCAGATAGTTCCAGCACTGTGTTATAGAATCAGAACAACAAACCGGCTTGCTTTTATGATAGAACAAATGCATATACACACATACACAACACATAAATATTATTCACTATTCATATATGCAAATTAATGTAACTTTGAAATAAAAAATAATTTTAAACGTTTATATTTCTTTTTTATAATAAATATTTATCCCTACTATTTTAGTTTTTTTAATTCTCTCGAGTAGTTTATTCAATACAACAGATAATAGTTGGGCGGGCATGAAGTTTTACATGCTTCTAATGAGAGAGAGTGAGAGAGAATGATTACTTTGCTATTAACTATGTCGCGTTCTAAACGGTCAAAAATTCTAAAACTTCGGGATTTATTACAAAACGTTATTTTAAGCATGTGAAAAAAATGAGCTAAATCTGTCGAAAAGTGGTTTCATGAACATCCTTAATACACAGATTTTGTTGGAAAGAATAATCATAATGATGTTTCTGAATAGGAGTTTTTCATTCAAAATAATATAAATAATGTTTAGTGATTTTATTCGAAACAAGGAACTCTATCATTTTCATATGGTTGTTTTATGATAAGTTATCCTTTTTTGTTTATTGTAGCTCTTAATAAATCGAAAACGGATTAGTTTTTATTTATTTAGGATAGAAGGTATTTGTAAACAATTTTACGGTTGAATGTTCTTACGGTTGAATATACTTTGACAGAAAATACGAAGAATAAAATTTGAATACAAACTGATGTATTTCTGATTTGACAATATATTGTGTTTTTAAATTTTATTGTTTTGTATAAGTTAATGGTGCCTAATAAGGCCCACCTTTTGCAAAATGGTTATAAAATAAATTAAAGTAAAATTGCGCAATAAACAAAAATAAATAGAAATTTAGTAAACATTGATTATTTATGCATCCGATGTTTGAGCAAAATAATCACAATTTATTTCGTTTCCATGAAAAAATGAGAATTTTATAAGCCTCGATTGTGGGCATTATTAGAAATAGGGTCTCTCAACAAGGCCAATTAAACAGCTTTGTCAAATAAAATTTATCAATATACAATAGAATTCATTAAATAATCATTAAAATAAATATTTAATATTCATATACTTCGAATAACGATTCAACCGAAAATAGGCTGGGTCTTGTTGGATATATTCAAAATGCAAACTGCATTAAAACAAATCATATATTTTAAAATATCCTCATTTCTCTGTTTCTCTGTTTTAATTATATTTAAAAAAAAATATCTAAATTAGTATTTAATTTTTAATTACAAACCACCCAGGGCCTTATTTGGTGAGTAAGGAAAAAATCTCGAATTTTGCTAACAGAAGGAACTAAAACATGCTATTATAGCGAAACTTTATTGAAATTAATTAACAAAAAAGTTTACAACAAACTTAATACACTTAATAAGACCCGGACCTTTTTAGGATATAATCAAGTAGACCTTATTACTTGGAGTATCAAGCAATGGCAAAAATATCGTTAAAAACCAAATGCAGAAAGATATCAATAGGATCATCCTTGCTTCGAATGATGTAAATCCTGGATATTAAGTTCCAATAGAAAAAAACAAAAAAACTCACTGCATTATTCACCAAAAATTTCAAATTTCAAAGTCATTATTCAAGACCTATTTTACACATGTAACTTTTGAAGAAACTATTCATATGGCATGATTTGGTGAGCAAGCGCAGTAGTACTTTTTGATGAAACTATGCTGTTATAACAGCAACAGACCTGGCGTCTATTTCGATGCAATCGTATATGTAATTTTTGATGTAAGAATAGGATGATTGGTTATTTCCTTGTGATAGGTTTACTATGATCATGTGACTGAAATGGTTGGCAAAGAAAGAAATATTTGGCAAGACGAGAGTTATAGCTATTAACAAAACATGCGATTGATATATTTCTGCATGTGCATAGAGATGTAAGTCTAGTTATATCACATACATTTATTGCGATTGAAAACTTTCAACAAAACTTTCACGTGTAAAAACGAGCCAATATTATAAACAGTGTGTCTTATTGCGACATATCACTGATAAACACGCATTTTCTGCCCAAAAAAATTTTTGTTGCGTTTTTGTCTATTGATGTTTTTGCTTATTTGTTGGATATTTTGACATAATTGAACAGTTAGAATAACGATTTTTCATGACTGGGCTTTATTAGGAGCTGGGCCTTAACCGACAGTAGCTTATTACATATGTTCTATAACCAAACAATTTTGTGTGAAACGAAAAATGCTTAGAAAAGCGTACGAAAATTATTCTAATCCATTATTTTTTCATCAACTCTTTATAAACAATAAAATGAATTTACAATTGTTGATAAAATAACATTTATCATTCATTTTTGGTGTTTTTTTATGTATGTCGGTGTATTTTTTGTATCAGAACAACATATAACGCTATTGCGTCATGTTAACTGTTTTTCTAAATATATTGCTATATTTTCACCCCTAGTTCTTCGATGTATAAAATGTATAAAAAGTGGCTTTTAAATCGGTATAAAAAAAAAGTTTTAATTTAATTTTTGTTATCATACATTGTTTAAACTGTGTTGAAAAAATGGTTTTAATTACGATTTTTATATAAAAACACTGTGAAATGTTTTCTTTTTTTTTAATTATAAAAAAATATAAGTAATGTAAAATTTTTCTGTCGATCGACATGGATTGTTAAATATCTATTTATATAGCGAGTTTGTAGAGATGAAAAAGTATATAATTTGGAAAAAAATAAGTTAGAATTAATTACAATAGTTACATTAGTGCAATGAACATAAGTAGATAAGTTGGGAAGAAATATTTTCACTAAGCCACAGTTTAAGCGACATTTTCCTTGGTGCGATAATCGCAATAATCGTTCAACGATAATCGTTGAGCGCTATTTCTATGTATTTCTTAGTTACTCGAAGCAAAACATCTCATAGAAATAATGTTTGCACCTAGAAAAACATACCTTCAGACTATAATAATATTTCAGGTATCTATCTTTCATGAGGTTAGAGGATAGTGCGATCTGTCCGGACTGTGAAGGGGTGTGATACGTCCTTCCAAGTCTGGGCAGAATGTCTTTTTAGAGCCAGAATGAGACATCTAGCCTTCGACTAAACCGAAATGGGGAATCTGAGGTAAAACAACTAAAGTGAAAACGAACGTATTAGAGGATAATAGAGGATGAGGGTTTGGGTTTTTTAGGGTTCGGTAAAAAAGACCTGTTTAGCAGGGTTGTTACTACTACTACTACTACTACTAGAATATTTCAGACTAATAAATTTTGATTTACTTGTCTGTTCAATTTTTGAAGAAAGCATGAAGTATATCAAACTATCCTACGTATAACAATCAATCTTGTAAAAATTCTAAGAAACAAACCAATTTCGAAAATTCGTCTACAACAGATCTGACAACCTTTAATAATGAGTATACAGCTATATACAAAGAAGTAAAACGTCATTATTTCCGAGAAACTGTTTGTAGTGTGTCATATTAAGACATGGAGAAAATTTCTTCGAGTATTTCCATGTGTTAAAATTACATAATGTTAAAAATAGTATACCTTTTAATCGTTTATTTGTTACTATGAATATACTCATCTCTTTTGTTATCCAGATAGAATATCCAGTGTCTCGTCTATACAGACAGTGTTGGAAAGCTTTTCCAATAGAGAATTTATGTTAAATATTATTTATTACTACTGGCCGTGTGGTTACTATGTGGAGTCAGTCAGTACACATGTAATGGGAGTGGGTTAAATATGTTCATTGAATTCTTAACTTTAGTATGTGCATCACAAATTTCCCACTCTTAAATGACAAACACACTACGATACGCATACAGTATGCATATTCACTATTTAGATGTTTGTATGTATGAGATGACTCTCATTACATGTGTACTGACTGACTCCACATAGTAACCACACGGCCAGCAGCTAGTAATAAATAATATTTAACATTGATTCTCTATTGGAAAAGCTTTCCAACACAGTCTGTATATAATAGACCAAGTAGCCGAGTGGTGTTATGCGCTTTATCTGATTGGTACTGGGATATTATAGGTTCGAATCCCAACACCGGCATTTTGTCAAGTAAAAATTAATGGGGTGGTTAATGGACTAATCTGTCGGCGTACGGACAAGAACGAAGTAACCAGCTATGCTTGTGAAGGTTTTCTGCAGTTTCCCGTCACGAACGCCAAGATGAATATCGGCATAGTTCCTGTCAAAGTCGATAATTCAATTTAATAAAGAATTTAATTACAAGTAAATTTCACCAAAGTCGTTTTATTCGAACAAATTCTTTGCCCTCCACTCCCATTATAAATATGTATAATTAAAAATCAATAAAGATTGAAAAATAATTATGTGGGTGGTCTCTGTTATAGAGCGTGGAATCTCAGAAATGGAGGTAAATTACAATGTAAAGTTAATATGAAATTTTTTATGCTTATAATTGATTACTTGTGACTAATAATGATTGATTACTTATACTAACACAAAATTTAATTATTGTTACAGATAAAAAAACAATCATTACATCAACACATCTTCATAGAATTGAGCTGCATCCGAACCACAAACCAGCTAGACGCTATCATTTGCTATAGTAACCTATTTTCATTTTTCAATTCATTTTTAGATCAAATGAATTAACTGTTTGTTAGATAATTATTAAACCTAGTGTTAAATTCTGTGTTTATTACTGTTCAAGTTCACGTGTTAATACTAAACCTACAGACATCTTTCCCAATATAAGGACATGGAGTGTAAATAAACAAAAACGTATGGTGAATTTTTAAACAAGATTTGTGTACGATATTTAAAAAAAAAATTGATATTCAAAACTTTGTGTGTGGTTTAATAGACATTTTTTTGGGAAATGTTTGGTGCTAGATTTTAAAAAGAACTTATTTTAAATTGTGAGTGCGTGCAAAACTATTACAAAATGGATCAAATAAACGGTACAACATTGTATATAATTGATAATTCCATCTTAAATACAACAATGTGGCCAATAGACGATTGCAATGGTGGTAACTTAACTCAAATCGATATACTTGACGCTATTGGAATACAAGTGATATTTTTTATCTTATATACAACGATCTTTGTTTTGGGTTTATTTGGTAACATTTTAGTAGTATTTGTTGTATTGCGTAGTAAATCAATGCAGACTGTTACAAATTTATTTATCGCAAATCTAGCATTATCTGATATACTGCTTTGTGCACTAGCTGTACCATTTACACCGTTGTACACATTTTTAGGAAAGTGGGTGTTTGGACGTATTATTTGTCATCTGGTACCGTATGCACAAGGTACAAGTGTTTATATATCTACGTTGACGTTAACTTCCATCGCAATCGATCGATTTTTTGTAATAATTTATCCATTCCATCCTCGTATGAAGCTATTCACATGTATCGCAATTATTGTGGGTATTTGGTTAATATCTTTTATTGCTACTATACCGTATGGCTTGTATATGGATTATAAAGGGGCAGCTAATACATACTATTGCGAAGAAATATGGCCATCGGAACGTTTTCGCAAAGTATTTGGCACATCTACGGCAATTGTCCAATTCTGGATTCCATTTATTGTAATTGCAATATGTTATATATGTGTTTCGTTGCGATTGAATGATCGTGCAAAAGCAAAACCTGGATCTAAAAATTCCAAAAAGGAGGAAGCTGATCGTGAACGTAAAAAACGTACAAATCGAATGTTAATCGCAATGGTTGCTATATTTGGAATATCATGGTCTCCAATCAATATCATTAATATTGTCAATGATTTTTATATTTGTATTGGATTCTGGAAATACTATCATTTGTGTTTCTTTTTGGTCCATTGTTTGGCCATGTCATCGACATGCTATAATCCATTTTTGTACGCATGGTTAAATGAAAATTTCCGTAAAGAATTTAAACAAGTGTTGCCCTGTGTTGATCGTGCAAATGGTGGTCGTAATATACCACAAAGTAATCGCTTAGGTAATTGGCGTTCGGAAAGAACGTGTAATGGTAATAATGAAACATTACAAGAGACATTATTAGCATCTGGTGTACATCGTGCAGCATCCGTACGTGGTGTATCACATCCTGTAAACTCCTCTGACTCGGATTTGATAAACACACGTAATCATCCACATAAAGCTGATAGTGTTGAAGTTGAAAATATTATGGTGCCTACATCTGTTGTAACAACAGCGAGCTTTCAAGCACAAAATGAAGCTGTACGGTTACATCTCATATCTGAAGAGGCACCAGTTGAATCATTACTGGTGGTTGCTGATGAGCCATAAAGGTAAGTTTTATTACATCACATAAATCCCTTGACGTTTGTTTATTCTATATGTACAAAGTGTGTAAAAAAAAGTGCCATACAATATTTTCTTCTCAGTCAACGATTCTTTCTTTTTATTTCATTGTATTCTGATAATCAAGAGATAGAAATGATAATTTTGTTATTTTTTAGTATCTAAACTAGCGCTTTAGCTGCTAATGCTATTTACATTTACAAATTAATAATTTTAGAATCTAAAATATAATGAAGGAAACAGATTAAATATAATTTATAAACTTGAAACTTCTTAAAACATAGATAAATTTTTTTACAAAACCACCATTCAGATCCAACAAATGTCTGAGATAACAATCCGGCGCACTAACCCCTCTCAGCAAAGGCACAGCTTGGTAACACTCATTAAACAGATGTGCTACACTTACTGGTGTGTTACAGGTTCACAGATATTGTCTGTTGTTTCTTTGTTAAACAGATACTGGAATGTCATCCTTATGTGCCCGTACACAGTCTGGTCAGCACCTTTTGTTCCTTTCTGGATAACGATGTGCTCAATGGTTTTCCAATAATCATAGGTTTTATAAATCTAAACTAATCCAAGTAGTTGTTAACTGTTTCTACCAGGAGCTATTCAGTATATTTTTTAAATTAATGGCAGCATCTTGAAACTACACATGCTTTATAAAATTTGAGCAATTTCTTAAATCTTTTGTCAGTATCCCAGCTTTAAAAGACAAATATTTGATAATCAATATATTTGCAACCTATGTTTTTTAAATGCACAGTTTGGTTGATAATTTGATTTTAAGATTTCACTCACATGATTTTTTTGGGCCAGGAAAATTTATCACAGAAGAATGAGATAAGATTTTTAAACTTGGTTTTTGCTAATCTATTAATAGCTCGCAGGTGTACACCTCACACTGAAACACCCTATACATCCACCTACGTAAAATAAATCATAACTATTTAACGACAGCTACAGATATAGACAAATTTAGAATTCATTTTATTGCCTTAACATTAATGGGAAGACTGACTTTGCATGTCTCTAACCAAAAAATCATAATTTATAAGTATATATCCTGACAATGATAACATAATCAGCCTTCAGTGTGGGAATTATTCAGCACAGAAGATGTTTAGTCTTCGTTAACTTTAAATATGAAAATGCCGGTTCACACAGGTATGTAGATCCGAAACAAGAATAAATATATTCGCTACATATGGTCATAATGAGATATTTTTCTCGGTTGACATATTTCCAAAAATCTTCTTCAAATTATCTAGCTTGTAAGATTAAATCTGTTTGTCAAATTATAATTCCATTTTTTTATGTCTTTTGCTCTATACGAAAAGTGTTTGCAATTTTGTGGCTAATGCGTTTCACACTTAAATCTTTTTTAAAGGGGAAAAGATAAAGATGTATCAAGCTAAATACCTAGGTGTTATTTTAACAAAGGATGGGAAATGTGACATCGAAATCAAATACAGGATTAATCTCGCGAAACTAAACTTTAACAAACTAAAGTCAATCATTACCAACAAGAATATAAGCCTAAGAACCAAATCCAGAATATTAAATTGTTATGTTTGGTCAACAATGCTCTATGGTGTTGAAAGCAGGGCAATTAGCAATGCGATGTGGAAGAGAATAGAAGCAGCAGAAATGTTTTTTTGACGTAAAATTCTAAAAATTTCCTGGACAAGTAAATAACAAATATGAAAGTTCTGCAGATTGTGCATACATCGCGACAACTAGTTAACAATATAAAAAAGAGACAGCTTGATTTCTTAGGTCACATAATACGTGCGGGAAGTGTTGAAAATGTAGTGTTAACTGGAAGTATGGAGGAAAGAAGAAAAAGGGGTCGCAGAAGAAATAATTTTCTTCAAACAATTAAAAGTTTCACTTTTAAAAACTGTCATGAACTTGTACGCTTGGCATATGACAGGTGTGCGTGGAAAGCCGTGGTAGTCAACGCCTGTTCTTAGGCATGACACTCTCATCATCATCAATGTGTTTCACTCTTAAATCATTTTTAAACGGGAAAATATATAAATTGCCAATTTCTTTGTTTTTTCAAAATCTTAATCAAATTCTTAAAATTACTTTTTGTAAAGATATCGAAAGCGATTGACCAAAATTAGAATCGTAAATATCGTATATATAAATCAATATCGTACAATATTTTTGAAACACTTTGTCTATTAATTCTATTGAAATTAATAATAATAGACTTACCGTGTTTGTATGTGTTTTGTTTTTTTTTTAATAATATTATTATTTTGTTTCTATGATATTTTTTTTGTACTTTGAACATCATGAAGTATTATTATGTCTGGTTAGGGTATTAATTTTCTTGTCTATATGCATTATTTTTAATGTTTTATGTAAACAATGTTAATGATACATAATTAGTTTGTGAATAACGATAAAAAATGGATTAGAAAATATTATTTATATCTCCCTGCTATTTTTTTTAAACTGAAATTATCGTTTTGGTGCGTGGCGAAGCATGTAAGAGTGGGTATTAAACATATTATCGTATATACTTTTAATAATATTTCCCGTTTTTTTTTTCCGTAACATATTCACAAAGAAAAACTATTAAGATAGTTAGAGTACTTTATTAGACAGTTTGAAACTTATTAGGGTTTGAAGCTTTAAAAATTATCATGGAGACGAGTTGTTTTTATAACAATCTTTATGAAAAATTTTATGTTAATATAAAACTTAAGAGTAGGTACTTTATGGAAAATTTTGATGGATAGCTATTATAAAGGATCTTCTTGACACGAGTATAATTCCAGAAACTTATGCGATATATGTTTATAAGAATATTACGGAACAGTAAAATATCCATTAACAAATAGAATCGTATTCAAAGAATATCGAATATTCGACGAATTCAAAGTT
The DNA here is from genome assembly GCA_963920215.1 of Nineta flava. NCBI lineage: Eukaryota > Metazoa > Arthropoda > Insecta > Neuroptera > Chrysopidae > Nineta > Nineta flava. The sequence goes on from OY986042.1 coordinate 84,796,084, forward strand.
GCGAAACATACCATTGTGAAACAACATTATTCTAATTTTTTTCTACCTAGAAACTTATTTTATAGAACAAAATCAATTGGGTAATATAACGGAATTTTTTTACCTACAATGCTGATAAAAATGTGCTAAGTTACCAATATTTTGGTTTATATATTTTCTTCAGGTATGTAGAATAAGCACTAACTAAACTTTATAATTAAAAAAATTCGTTACGCAGAAGCGAATTTCCTTAGAATATATAAATCACTCTCTAGCGGTCATAATTTTAGTGTGATCAAAATGAAATATAATATCTGATATGACTTTAGTATTTGCAAAAATTAAATTTATTAATAACCATAATAGAACGATGTTGTATAACGATTATAGTTTATAGTTACTATGGAAACGACAATCAAAGTTTTTTACAATAAAATATATCCGACCAAAAACATAAATGTAAGAAAGGGCCGAGTTTTCGGGAAAATCCTTAATGTAATAGTTCCTTCTTAAAAAGTGATGATATGGAAGAAAGGACCGAACTATTTACAAAGTAAATAGCTCTAGCCTTCATATAATAGTTGCTTCTTAAAAAGTGATGATATGGAAGAAAGGACCGAGCTATTTACAAAGTAAATAGCTCTAGACTTCAAATAATAGTTGCTCTTTGAAAAGTGATGATATCCCATTAAAGAGCCGAGCTATTTACAAAGTAAATAGCTCGGTAAACTATTAACTAAAAAAATTAATGAGGGGTAAATTGATTAAATGTAAGAAAAAATTTGGTTGAAATTTATTTCGTAAGTTTTCCCTTAGTGTGTTTTTAAAATTTTATATAACGTGGCAAGTTTTAAAATATTTGAAATCATCAGGAAAAATAACTTGCCGCGTTATATAAAATTTTAAAAACATACTAAGGGAAAACTTACGAAATAAATTTCAACCAAATTTTTTCGTACATTTAACCAATTTACCCCTCATTAATTTTTTTAGTTAATAGTTTACCGAGCTATTTACTTTGTAAATAGCTCGGCTCTTTAATGGGATATCATCACTTTTCAAAGAGCAACTATTATATGAAGTCTAGAGCTATTTACTTTGTAAATAGTTCGGTCCTTTCTTCCATATCATCACTTTTTAAGAAGGAACTATTACATTAAAGATTTTCCCGAAAACTCGGCCCTTTCTTACATTTATGTTTTTGGTCGGATATCAATCCTTTTTGTAAGGTGTAAATATACGAAGCCGAAGGCTTCCCACAAAACGCTACGCGTTTTGTTACTCTTCACGTATGCTTTGCGTTTCTTTACGCTTCGCGATACTTTACTCTTTTTAGATTCACATATACAAAGGAGACCGATCCGCGTTATGTAACGCCAACTGGCTCTACTCGCTTTTTGAAAGGCTTAAACATCAATATGGTTGTTATATAATAATAGTGACAATGAGAAATCAAACCCTTTAAAACAAAAAATTCTAAATCGGTTCATAAATAACGGAGTTCTGAGGTATGACAATTAAATGTGTAACACTTGTATGTTTATTGTATAGAATCTCATATATGTTAGGTATTGACCAACAGTATAATAGAAATGTCTTAGAAATTCTCCACCAAATGCAAAAAACCCCATCTTGCTACCATGAATAGAACTTTAGGGGGTTGTTTTCCCATCTTTTTTGGGAGTGGTGAGGAAAAGTTTTAAGTTTTTCTAATTACCTTCTTAATTTGTAGCTACTAAGCGTCGAATGCAAAAAACCACATCTTTCTGACATGTATAGAAGAAAAAGGGTGCTTTTAGGGGTGTTTTTTCCATTTGTGAATGAATGGTTGCGATTGGAAAATTTACTCTAATAAAATAATCCTGTTATTTTAATCCAGTTCCACGTTGAATAAAAATAACCGTCCGTTCTAACATGAAAAGGGCAGTTTTAGGGGTGTTTTTCCTCTTTTTGGGGATTGCGATGTAGGTTATGAAATTTTCGTGGTATTCTGTTAATTTGACTTTATTTTGGGTCGATTGGTGAAAATCCCATCTTTCTGCCATGAATAGAAGTTAAAAGGGTAGCTTCGGGGGTACTTTAAAGATTTTTTTTGGGAGGAAGCGATGAAAGTTTTTAAGTTTTTTGAATAACCTTCTTAATTTGTAGCTGTTTAGCGTCGAATATAACAAACTGCATCTTCCTAGCATGTATACAAGAAAAGGGGTAGTTTTAGGGGTGTGTTTCCCATTTGCGAAGGGTAACGATGGAAAAATTTACGGTTTTAAAATAATCCTATAATTTTAAACCCGGTCCACGTCGAATGAAAAAAAACCTGATCTTTCTAACAGGAATAGAAGTGAAAAAGGCAGTTTTGTTTTTTCGGAGGTTTCCGATGTAGGAGTTAGTTTTCAAAGTAATCTGTTAACTTGACTTTAAAAAGAAAATCCCATCTCTCTAACTAGAACTGACATGAAATGGCAATTTTACGGTTGTTTTCCTTATTTTCGGGAGGGGGGGTTGCGATGCAGGAAAGAAATTTTTGAAAGTATTCTGTTAACTTGACTTTATTTCGGGTCGATTGGTGAAAATTCCTTCATTTCAGCATATATAGAACTGAAAAACGTAATTTTGGGGGGGGGTGTTTTTACGATTTTTCGGGAGGTTGCAATAAAAAAAATTAAGTTTTCCGAAATAACTTCCTAATTTGTAGCTATTAAGCGTCGATTGCAAAAAACTGCATCTTGTTGCATGTATAGAACAAAAAGGTTGGTTTTGGGGGTGTTTTTACCAAGTTCGAAGGGTTGTGATGGAAAAATTTTCTTCCTTCAAATAATTCTGTTATTTTGAAACTGTTCCACGTCGAATGAAAAAAAAACGATCTTTCTATCATGAATAGAAGTCAAAAGGTCAGTTTTAGGGATGTTTTCCCCATTTTCGGTGTGGTTGCGATATAGGTAATGAAATTTTACAAAATATTCTGTTAATTTAACGTTATTTCGGGTCGATTAGTGAAAATTCTATCTTTCTAGCATTTATAAGAAAGAAAAACGTAATTTTGGAGTATGTTTTTCCAATTTTCCGGGGGGTTGCACTGAAACAATTGAAGTTAATAAATAATAATTGATCAATACAAAATATGATAAAAAAGTTAAAATGAGAATATAAATTAATTTTATTACAAAATTACAAAAAAAAAATCTGTACACAATGGTCACTCATCCAATTACTGATTTTAACTAAGTTGCTTAACTTTTATATGCTATATGCCAACTGCTGTATACAACAAGCCAATTCACTACTATAGGTTAAAGAAATTTTTAGTCATAATATAGTTCATTTTGTTTTCTACATGGGTGTTCAGTTTTAAATGGTCTAATACAATCAATATTAAAATACTTAAGTGTCATCCAATCAGATAGGACTCTATAAAAATATCAACGAATAAGATAAATATATGCGTTCTAATGCTAATTTAATTAAAACGAAAATTGTAAAAATTTCCTTTTTTCCGATACAAATTTCCAGTTTTCGCAATTTTCCCTCGGTTTGGGTACTACAGCTATCTACATGTCAAATATCAACTTTACAGCATATCTGGAAGTATCGTAGAATATTGATCTATTAGTTACCAAGAATTGTAGGCGTTCCCGCGAATTTTGCGTTTTTGAAGTGAAATAACTTTTTAACGGTTAATTCGTTAACGTTGATTGAAAAAACTGTTTCTTATAATTTCGTAAAGTATCTATATTTGAAATATCAACTCTGTAGCTCTTTTCGTTCAAAAGATACAGCACCTAAAAAATGACGCTAAATTAAGGTGTAGTAATAGCACTGTAGTGAAAAGTCCGAATGTCTCCCTTAAATCTCGGCCTTACGCACTACCGTGCTCTAGATTTCATGTATTCGTATCAAACAAACACAAAATATTAAATATCTCTCTTAATATTAGAATAATCGAAAAATGTCGAGCGTTTTTAGCGAATTTCCTGCAAAGGAAATGCAGCTATTGTTTTTGCACCAATGTTGGAATTTCGTAAAAATTTCTTCAAATGTCCATCGATCCTACCTATAAGATGATCCTACCTATAATGGATATTATATTTTATGCATCCCTTCGAAACTTATTCTATCATTTAGTTACCAAAGACTTTTCAAAATGGGGATTGACTTAATTTTGTTAATAAAATATATCGATATTTACAACACAAACACAATATAATAAAAATTTTCAATCAGGGACTTAATAGCACAAGTGACTACCGTTTATGAAATTGTATATCGAATAAATGCATTATTTTATTTGCGGAACCAGTCCAAGTAGCCGAGCGGTCTAAGGCGTTATGTCTGTGCAGTATGCAGTACTTGGAAACTAGGAGGTTATGGGTTCGAATCACGACATCGGCAGTTTGTCAATTATAAAAATAAAGAAAAGTGGCGGTTAATTGACTAAACTGTCGGCGTATGGACAAGAACGAAGTTTTCTGCAGTTTCCTTCAAGAACTTCAGGTGAATATCGGCATAGTTCCTATCATAGTCGGCTGCAGCCGCATATTCTACCAATTCCTAGTCTACTCAAAATTCCTTCCACTCCACTCACATCCTCACATCCTAAGGCATCTGTCTTCGACCTTATGGTCGAAGCGTAGCCCGTCCAGGGCAGCCTTTACAATCTACCTCTTATTTGCGAAAGTGAGCATATACTCTTTGAAGAGGGAACGAAATCTCAAAGGCAGAATATGGCCAAGTTTTTTGAGTTTGATATAATGTCCCATTTAACCCAAAAAATGTTTATTAACGTTCGCGGGACATAAATAGATGCTAAGTATTGCTATAAATTTTTAATTATACTACGCAGCAAATTGTAATATGTGAAACTTCTCAAGGTTATGTGAAACGACTGAAAAATGACTGAATGATCCAACTTGTTAGCTGTTGGAGGACTGTAGTGCCGTGAGCTGTAGGCACTGCAATATTGTGTTATAACAATGATGACTGTATTTCATGCCATGAGTACGTAAATGAAGCATTTGTGAACGCATATTTAATATCTTCTTCAACATCTATACAAAAACTGCAACAGTAGAAGTAGACTGGAGACGACTGGACCCTCTATACCAATCAAAAGAGGAGCTAGACAGTGCGACCCTATTTCCCCTACAATTTTCATTGCAGTATTACAATATGTCATCAATAAGCTGGCTTGGGAAAAAGTCGGTTTAAATATCAACAATCAATACCTAAGCCACTTAAAATTCGCAGACGATATTGGCCTGCTTTCTGAGAGTTCAACAGAGCTGCAGTCGATGATAAAGGCTCTCCACATAGCAAGCCTACAGGTCGGTTTAGAAATAAACCGCAGTAAAACTAAGATCATGACAAATAACATCAAGAATCCAGTATACTTAGACAAGGAAACGTTAGAATATGTTGACACTTATATTTACCTGGGTAAGCAAATCTCATTCGAAAAGCAGAGAAATTTCCATGAAATAGAAAGAAGAACCATAAATGCGTGGAAAAAGTTTTGGAGTCTAAAAGAAGTTCTGAAATGTGATATGCCAATTAAAATTAAACAAAAAGTCATGGATACCTGTATTCTCCCATCAAACTTGGAAGTTCACTTATGGATTGGAAAACAAAATTAGATCATGCCAAAGCAGTATGGAAAGATGCCTATTAAACTTGAAAAAAATTCAAAAAGTACCCAACAAAACTATTAAAAATACAAAGGTTGCTGATGCTCTATGTCACTGCAAAAAACTAAAGTGTCACATAGCGCGGTTGATAGACAATAGATGGACGCACAGATTGACATCTTGCGTCGGACCAGCAGGCTCTAGAAAGAGAGGCAGACCAGCTGCCCGGTGGACAGATGACATAACAAAAGTGGCTGGTGATCATTGGATGGATACAGCAGCAAATAGAGACACTTGGAAATCTCTAGAGGAGGCCTTAACCTTCGATTAATGAGGGGTTCTTGCTTTTGTTTTTAAGCGTAAACATTTTATTTTATTTTCTTTGTAACTTTTTTGTAATATTGTTTGAGTATGAAACATAAGGCTTTTTTATTTTATTTATTTATATATTTAATATTTATTGTAATAGGTCTTTGAACGCATATGTAATATTTATTATAATAGGTCTTTGTCAAAGTAAGAAACTTCACCTAATAACATGAATCACCGAGACGTAGTACTAACTAATAAAATTATTTCGAATTAAGTTGAAAATGACCTTAAAAACATATATCAGCCGGGCAAACTGTTTTGGGATTCACTCTTCTAATTAAAAAACGGTCGTCTTTAAGACATAAAATCTTCAGTTTACAACAATCATTACTAGGCAATACTTTTAATAATTGAACTTTTTCATTCCAAAATTTTAGGATTTAAACTAATGATAAATAATGTGAATAAGATGATATAGTGTTGTCATTTCACTATTTAGGATTGATGGGTGGGGGAGATGTGTATTTTCGGTTGCGTGTTTGTGTTTGATCGGTCTAGTATTTATATAATTGCCGTCGTTTGGTTGAACAACATGAGAGAACTCAAATCTTGGCATTGCCGTTTTCTAATTTATTTACCTACCCAGATTAAAAGATAAGCCGTAGATTAAGTTTTTTCGGAAATATCACACATATTGAAGTTAATATTTATATAAACACAATTTTTTTTAATGCGAACCAATTAAAATTCATTATTTGTGTTTGTTGACATAATATATAAAAAAATATATTTTTTTTTATCGAATATTGTAATTAAAATGCCGCATCCGCAAAATTCATTTGATTTTATTTTTAATGTTGTTTATATTAATGTTTATTTTCTAAAAAAAAAAAAAAAATATGTATGTTATATCACCAGAAAATTAATTCATTTTGTTGAGTGCTTTCAAAACCCATTAAAAATGTTATTGTTTACTTGTGTGATGGGTAAAAACTGTGATAATAATTTTTATAGGACATATGGAAAATACACATGTTATCATATACACGGCGGTATTTTTTACTGTTTTTTTTCTTCTCTGTAGTTAAACATATTTAGGGGAACCCGGGGCACAACGGGGTACCGGGGTGGAATAAAGTTTGACCATTTTCGGTGTTAAGAGGGTGCTACTAGCGAGTGGCAATACCAAGAACTAGAGCAACCTGTAGTTTTCTTGGTCGTTGGTGCGTGAAGCACTACATTGCAATTTATGATGATCTTGAACTTATGATGAGCTTGAACTTATGATGAGCCAAGATAAGGTATACTACATACTTGTTTACATTACAACTACTGTTAGTACATTCTTGAAGTACGTTTAATTGTCTTTAGTTTAATAATAATAATAATAATAATTTATTCGTTCCCTTCTTTAACAATACAATTGTATAAAACACGTCAATATTAAGAATAAAATAATAATAAAATTAATAATACGTCAATATAAAGAATAAAATTTTAAATTCATTCAGATGTAAAAACACAAATTAAAATTAAAACTAAAACCAAAAACCAAAAACCTATATGATATCGATATAATGAATACAAAATATCTTGTAGATTTGTTAGTCAGTGAGGCTCAGCGCAAAACCTCTTCTAACGAGTAAGGACATGATTCCAGCAAAATTTTCTTTATTGCCATTATAAAAGACGTTTTCTCTGTGTTCATATAATTTTTAACAATTGGGCAGTTTATGAACTTGTTGTATATTTTTATGGCCATGTTTTGTGGCCCATTACTAACGCAGTTATAATTGCCATTAAGGGTTCTGTATTCATGCTGTTGCCTGGTTACACGACAATTATTACTAACATTGCTATTAGTTATAAAATAATTGCGATTTTTAAGAAAAATCTTCATCAATTCAAGAATATATATTGAAGAAAAAGTCAGAACCCCATTATGTTTAAAAATGTTTCTACACCTATCGTATTTGTTTAAGCCAAAAATGATTCGGACAATTTTTTTTTGAATGAGAAATATTTTATTAGCATGGTTAGAGGAGCCCCATAATATAATTCCAAAAGACATGATCGAGCAAAAGTTCGAATTATAGATCAGTAATAGCGATTTAAGATCCACTTTTTTTTTTCATTAGTCTCATTTGAAAACAGACTTTATTCAATTTGGCACTAAGAGCATCAATATGACTTTCCCATTTTACATGATTATCAAATGAGATTCCTAAAAACTTTATTTTGTTAGTTAAGCCGATAATATTTTTGGGTGTAGTTAAAGATACGAGGTTTACGTATCTTTTTCGGGAGAACTTATCCCCTAACCCGTATCGTGTCTCTGTGGCGGAAAGGGGGATCCCATTCAACTCAATGGGGTACCCCATTCTGCCGCAAAGTTTCACAATGTCTTCCAGCAGATACAACTGACATCAGACTTGATAGACCTTCAAGTGAAGACGCTAATTTTACTACCTCTGGGTGCTCTTGGATGACAAGTGAGAACAAAGTATATTCATTTCATTTTTCACCTGCGGGAATAGATAGCGAAGATGATGAGGCTGTCCTAGTGAATGAATTTGGTGCATAAACTTATTTCTCTGCATTTTCACTAGTTTTATATGTGTTTATAATAATCTTACTTTACCACCTCGTTCTGCCCTATGCCCGGGGCAGAATGACACAATTTTCTATTTTTGAAAACTAAAATTTTTCTTTCATTTTCTTACATATAATGGTATTTTTTAACCCGACTTCAAAAAGGAGGATGGTTCTCAATTCGTCTGTATTTTTTTTTGTGATAACATTATAATGTGTTCATAAAAAATTTGCAACTCTCTTAATAAACCCCTTTGTATTTTTAAACCGTATTTTCAACTTCGAACCCCGTTCTGCCCCGACTTACCCAACACGGCGGTATTTTTTACTGTTTGTTTTTTCTCGGTAGTTTAACATATTTACATTTGTTTTTATGATAAACTAGCTGATCCTTGTGGCCTTGTGCTCATGAATTTAAAATGTCCAAAAATTTTACGATTTCCTTTTAGTTTTTCATATGGAATATTTATTCGTAGTTTCTTTTTTATTTCTTTTTTTATTTAACGTCTATTTTTATATCTTTTTCACCTATTTTCATACTACAAGGTTAGTGAACAGTTAGGCATATTGATCGGAGAAAAGTTCTTTGTATAAATGCTCAAATTACTTTATAATTACTAATTTCTTCATTTCTGTATTCACGTCAACTCGATAACTCATAAATAAAAAGTGGTTAGTGGGTTATTTCGAATCGAGACGCCATAGATCTTAAGGTGTGCGGGTTTGATAGCGTCCATATTTGACCACGTTTTTTTATTAACTAACTTTCTGTCTGTCTGTTTGGTAGTAATTTTCCGGATGAGCCAAAGACTTGTAACTTTAAACATAGTTCAGAACTGGATGGCAATGCAAGGATTTTGCAATAATCTAATATAATATATAACCCTGAGTGAACCTGACTATCTGACTGACTGACTGACTCATGTATACAAATTCGAAGACACTTCTAGACATGTAGAACGATGCGGTTTTTTTGCATTCGACGCAAAATTGATTGAACCGACGAGAAAAATTGGAAAACTTCAATTTTTCCATTGAAACCCCTCGGAAAATCAGAAAAACACTCCCCCAAAACTTTTTTTACAATTCATTTAATATTATATTCTGGGAGGCGGAGCCATGGCCGAAAGCTGCTTCGGGGGTCAAGGGGGAACCCTTTACGAGCAGAGCGAGTTCGTTTAAATATTGAAAACAATTCCTGTGAAATTAATTTTAAAAATTTGGTGGAATTGTCCAAAAAGTAAAATTAGTGGCAGCGTATGGAAGTTTTCAGTCCAAAAAGAATTATATAATTTTAAAAAAAAAATTCAATTACCACGTTTTTAAAACGGACTAAAAAGTATAAAATAATTTTTTCTAGCCGCATACATATTTATTACCCCATACAAATTGTCATGAAAATTTGTGATTATGCATTTTTAATAACTGTGAAAATACTGGGATTTTCATAGTCAATAAGTAAGATTTAAATCGGAAAACGTGCTCAAACAATTTTATTGCAATGCAAATGATATGATCTGTTATGTGAGTTTTCTCAACGACAGCTACTCTCTACACTCCTTACTATTTACTAATGCATGCTCCTCACGTTTTCCGTTTTAAATCTTACAAATATTTTCAGATCTATTAAAAATTCATAATCACAAATTTCCAGGGCAATCTGTATAGGATTAAGAATCTGTATGGAGCTAGGAGAAATTTTTTTAATACTTTTTAGTCTGTGGTTAACAGCTTTATAAATAAAAAATTTATTTTTTATTAAAATAATTTTTGCGGTATATTTTCCAACCAGAAATTTAAAAATAAAAACCAGTTTCTGTTCATTAACAGAGACTGGTTTTTAAATGCATAGAGTGAGCATTTTGGAGCATTTTGCATTATATTTGCTCCAATATGCTGTTACATAACATATATTTTAGCAAATATATAGCAAATTTGTGAAGAAATGTATGTATATAGGTGTCTGTACGCGTTTTGGAGGCCACAATTTAGGTTAATCGCAAAGAAATTTGATATCTAACGCACTTTTTGTGTTTGAATGGCTAAGTTCGTTAACGGGCAAAATCGGACAAGGAAAATGAGGGGGGGGGAGGGAGAGTAGGTAGGAGTGAAAATGAAAATGTAAATTTCTCGTTGATATTAGTAAAATGGATATTAGTAAAATAATATTTGCAATTTAAAAACAATACCCTTAATCATTAATATTACAAATGCATCATAATGGTTACTAGATATTTTAATGTGTTAAATGAATATCAATAGGATTATTCCATATTTAGAGTTTTCTTCTTTCTCTAAACGCACCTTACCCTTAATCGATTCGGTTCAACAAAACTAGGACTTTGAAATACCAAAACATATCAAATACGATAACATATTTATATATATTTGAATCTGCAACCACTCTAGCGGCCTCGGATCACCATGAACATTAATGAGATAAAAGCTAATTAAGATCTGTTTAAAAAAGAGAAGTAATGTATTAATTTTGAGAAAATTCGCTGACAATTCGTGGTAATGAGAAAATTTTTTTAAATCCATATTTTTCTCATAAATTTTATTTATAAACATATTTTTTATCCAGTACGCAGAGTGCATTAAATCTAGCTACCTACATAAAGTTTATAAAAAATATATAAAAATAAAAACCATACATAAATATAATAAACAACGACACTGAAAATAGACGACATGAATATTACTTTTTAAATATAGAAAATTGTCGAGGTTGTGGATATAAAATGAATGTACATATCCTCAACGTTTACTATTTGTTGGATTCTGCATCGTCATTGTCCCCGTCATCACCATTAAAGTGTGTCTTGTATAAGTGTTAACTGGGCATTGTAGGTAATATGGACACAGGCTAGAAAGTAAAAAATTCGTTTCGCAAGAGCTGCGTCAACTTAGCTAATTTTTTTAGAATACTTAAATTACTCTTTACCCATCACAATTTTAGTCTGATCAAAATGAAATATCGTATCTGATATGATTTTAGTATTTGCAAGGCCAATTTTATTAATAAATGGCAAAGGTCAAGGGGAGAGGGGGTCATAAAGAAAGAAGAAAATATAAAATATCTCTCTTAATATCAGATCAATCGCAGAATGTATTTGTAGTAAAGTTGTAGAAAATCATGTTTGCTACAATTCATTACCTGCATTCATTACCTGAGTTTTTCTCAATCTCTAATGTGTTGACTCGAGAATCCACGACGAGGAGATATTTTCTATTGTCTTTGCCTCGTTTATCGGCCAGAATAAGAACAAATTATTCTCCTGACGTATTAGATGACATGAAGCTAGAACGAACCCCCAAGGTTGGTTCGATTCCCATCCTTGCAAGTTTGTCAATTAAATTAGTTTAAAAATAATAAAGGGGCGGTTAATTGACTAAAGTGTCGGCGTATGGACAAGAACGAAAGTACCAGCTATGCTTGTAAAGGTTTTCTGCAGTTTCCTTTCATAAACTCTAGATAAATATCGGAATAGTTTCTATCAAAGTCGGCTTCAGTCGCACAACCTACCAAGTACTAGTTTACATACAAATTCCAGCCAGGCTTTGACCCCCCTCCACTACTACTACTACTACTAATACTAACATATATAACAAATACAATTTATTCGAAAATTCGATAAATATTAGAGAAATAGTTAGAGAAAAAAACATGATAACGAGAATTTCCACTTTGCTTGGGTTGTCATAAATGGTTTCAATGATTCTTAGATTATTTATTACTAGATTTTACGTTCAGGTAATTTGGTTCCCAGTTTATATACACCTCTATGAAAAGTAAACCTTTTAACAAAGATTTTGCTAGCAACCATTTTAACATCACATCTTTAACTTGTGTTGTTTCTATGTAATTGGTGTATATGAATTAAAACAATTATTCTCATTAAAATCACTGTGTATCACTCATATCCGCACTTCACATTTCCTATTCTTATTTTTGTAGTGGTTTCTTGGTTTTTACATGAGGAAATGTACATTAAAGTGCATCTGCCAGCAACTGATGTCGATTGTATATCGTAATAACTACAAGTTTATTCTGTGCTATTATAAACATTAAATAAATATTAAAAACATTTATAACTCTATTATTTTAGAATTGGTATGTTTGTTGATTCGTTATAGCTGAATTTTCAATTGTTTTTGAATGGATAGTTCTCGGCCATTAGAAAAGGGAGGGACGCGTGGCATATTATAATACATTCTTTGACTCAAAGAATCTCATTTCCAATTGCAATCAATAATGGAGCCGTGGACATTTTGTTTCGATTGATATTGAATTCCACCGATTATTCGAAATGAATCTGTTCCGATTCTCAATCATACGTTGGGTTAATAATGAACCCGACCGTCTAACGTAATGTGCAGTATAAGTACTGTGCGTACTCCAGAGAACGTTGAAAGGGTTCGACACGTAATACTGCGAAGTCCACGCCGCTTTGCTCGTCGTCATTCAGCTGCACTTCAAGTCAGCAATCGGACTGTAAAACAGATTTTGCATGGTGAATAACGTTTTCATCCATACAAAATAGCAGTTTTGCAGGAATTGAATGCAAGAGATTCCCAAGTTGTCGCCTCAGTCTGCTGAATTGACCAATATGTGTTGTGTGTTTACGAGACCAAATATCGTACGTAGTTGTATTGAAAGAAGTGATCCGTCAAGAAATCATTGGAATCAACAGATACCTGCTTTTCATGAACGAGTTTTCATGAACGACTTTATCAAAGCATCAACGATAACGACCATCACATGCAGGATGTAGTTTTCCGTTATTGAATATTTTAAAATGCTATGAACTTACCTATGTATTTCTATCAAATAATTTTTTTTTTTGAGCAAAAACTATTTTATTATAATTTTACCAACTCGATGCCTTGATTCTTTTTCGGTGTGACACAGTCTTTTCTGTAATGAGGTACTGTTTTTTTTATTGAAACTTGAATTTCCTGAGTAAAAATTTTGCTTTCTGTCTAGTGATGCCGCGAGAGTCGATAAATGTTCGAAAGACAGGATATACTATAGATTTATAATCTGGACAAATGTTCCAATCGCAAATCATTTTGGGTGGTAATGATTGCATTTTTTTATAATCTTTATTGTTTTTATTAAAATAAAAAAATTAATCAATAAATAATGCACTCACTTTATATGAATAGAAAAAAGAGAATTTAAACTGTAAAAAAGAGGTGAGCCGAGTCGAAAGAAAACTGTTGCAAGCCAATACAATACAAGAGACATGCTACTCACGTCTCGTCTCTTCTCGTGCAATGACTAGCTCTGTCACAAATAAGTATATCCATCTTGTTGATTGGTTTAAGAATAATATAAATTTATTCTTAAATAAAACGTGTTCAAAAAAACTAACTTCAAAAAAGAGAGACTATACACGTAGGTTTTATATGGTGAGTGAAATGAAATTTCAGATAAGACTACCACGTTTTTTATGTAACGATCGGCTATGATCGGTTATGCAACGATCGATGACAGTTGGCAATCATCGGCATTCGTGTTTTTAATGGTAATTTAACATTGTATATGAATATTCAATGCGCTTGTACACAGAATATGTTTTCACATCATGCCTGAGTCAAACCTTTTTTTCTTATATTTAGTATTAAAAATAATTTTACTATGAAAAACTCCTATAAATAATTTCTGTATGAACAGTCTAAATCTTTTGAAGTCGGGAACACTCTGGTTTAAAACTTTACACGATTGATCCCCACCCACACTCTTCGCCTCCAATGAGAATTCTGCAAAATTCGGCTCTTGCTTTGACGATATCATGGGCAACTTATGAGAAAGAATCGCGACTATATTCCATCAGTTCACTTTTATGTCGCCAGCTCTTAGTCTATCACGTTTTTGTAGCGTCACGTCGTCTTTCTTTTGGACTTTAAAATCTAGTCTGTATGTAGATATTAAAAAAATTATTTCACTTTATGGTCTTTTATGTTTTCAGAACTATAAAACTTTTCAAGAACTCGATTTTATTAAAATTGGTTAGGTTTTAAGGGCTATTTAGAAAATTTATATGCTTTTTTTTATTTTAATGATCCTGTACACAAAAATAAAAACAAACATCATAGGCCAATGTCGAAAAATTAGCTTTACCAATCCAAAAACTAGTTACTAACACAAAAAGCATCAGAAGACCCAAAAACGTAAAAATTGAATGAAAAATCCACTTAAATAATACACTATTTTATATTTTGTATGTAGTGATAAAAAAATTATGCACGCATCTAAATCATGTAAAATTCTATATGACCTCAGATTGAGGTGACACTTCTGAGGACAGTTTAACATAATATGTTTGACATAATTTTGCACTTAACATAAACAGGACGAAATAAATATATTATGTACATTAACAATCATCTACACTCCGGCTACTTTCTTAATCATTATTCATAAATGTTTTTACAAAATTTTTCTAAGGATGATAAACAAGGATAAAAATCGGTCAAGTGAAAGCAATACTTGCACAATCAGTGTCCCGTATTAAAAACTAGGTATAAAAAAAATTAATTTTGAAAAAATAGGCAAACCTATTGTGTTAATTAATGTTGTTACAATCCGTATTACATTAATGTTGTTTTGTACATAACTTTAAAAACTAATTTAACTTTACTAAAAAACAATTTTCACCGTTTTTCTAATTTAATGTTTTATCACAATGGATCGCCCTAGAATAATATCTTTCCTGATAATTTTTAATCATTCTACATTTATTTCTCAAGGTTATCGAGTTATCTGAACGAACTCTTATAACGGCAACGGCCAGCAATTTTTACCGTTTTCCCAAAATTTTTCTAACAAAATAGTTTACGAAAGTACAACATACTTTCATTTTACACAATACACGATGCTCTTGAAGCAATTTCTCGCTACGACATCCAAAATAAATGCCTTCAGTAAAAAATTTTAAACCTCATGTCCGTATTTGGGTAACTGTATATTACAACTATGTCAAATTTAAAATATTTACGTGAAATAGTTTCTGAGGAAAACGACATAACAGAAACTAGGTACTCTAGTATTTGTCGTTCTGTGACAGGCAGAATGACAGACAGATACCATAAGTGTTACATTTATCGAAATGTACAGATAGATCCTTGGTTCAATTAAAAGGGTCTTTCAGGATTTTCTGTCCTGGGCTTTAGCTTTGCAGTTCCCTAATCTGATTTGACGCAGATTCAGTATAACAGCGTCCAACCATCATAGTCTTGGTCGTCCTACTTGTCTTGAGCCTTCTGGGTTGTTGTTGTAGATATTCTTTGTAACTCTGTCATTTGGCATTCTTTCCTAACCAGCGCAGTCCCCTTTTCCTATATTCAGTGACAATGTTCAGGTCCTCGAACAGGTCCTGCAATTCGAGGTTTGTTCTTATCCTCCATACTCCATTGTCACACATGAGTCCATAGACTTATCTTAACATTCTTCTGTCCCATATTTTCCCATACTAGGCTTTTCATATCCGTAGCCGGTAGACACCAACTTTCAGAGCTATACATTACTACAGGCCTTATTATACTTTTATATATTTTATTTTTGGTTGTTTTGAGACAGTAGTCTCACTTATTTCATCAACAACCAAGGTTTTTAATCTAGCCCACCCGCTGAAATTTAAGCTTTTAGATCACGAGCTTGTGGACATGTCTAAAGCTAGTTTGTTGCCTGGATTTTATCATGAATACAGTTCTCTCTTCATTCACCTCCAAGTCCGAATTTTTTGAACCTTCAAAACATTAAAAGTCTCTGTCTCTGGTCTATTTTGTTTCGGCTCAATATATCCACGTCATCTGCATATACAAATATGTGTAATGTTTTTACGGAACTACGGAACACTGAAACTTGGTATAATTTTAATATTAAGTAGAATCATGTAAGGATTTCACAATAAACCTATCCTTACATAGGCTTTTGGAATATTATTATTTCATGTTTGAAATTACATACGAGATATCTGTAATAACGTTTTTTGAAGAATGTGTGGGATTATTACAAAGCTAAAAGAAAATGTAATCATCTTTCTTGTTCCTGGTGTAGTATTGAAATAAATGAAATTTCATTACACGTTTGTTTTTATATGTACACACAAGTGTGTAATGCGAATAACATTCTACTGTCAAAACCCGAATACGAGTAATAGAATATAAAATAAATAAAATTTAGATTAAAAAAAAAACAAAAAGTAAAAACACATGCATTATTTTATTGCAATATGAACTAAAAAGTGCAAAACAAATTTAAAATAGAATAGAATCAAGAGATTGACAACAAAATTAACTTTAATGTAAACTAAAACATTGGGTTCTCTCTACGTCTTCATAATGGCTTTACTTTTACAAGAGTGAGTACATAGAGCACTTCATGCTTTTGTTTTTATTAAAATTAATTTTGTTGTCAATCACTTTATTTTATTTTATTACCGACGAAAGAAGAAGGTACTCAATTCAACCTGTGTATAAATATATTTTTTTTAGATGTATGATCACGAATAACTTTTTACAGACTAGCCCTATTTCGATAATTCTTTTTTTATTAGATAGAGTATACTTTGAATTGCTACCATATAAATTTGAAAAAAAATTCACTCCTAAGGGTAGAAAAATAGGGAATGGTTGTTTGTTCACCACTGAATTTTCATGCATGAACCGATTCTGTTGAAACTTGACACACATAATATGTAGTTCCAATGACACTATAAGCCACAAAAAAAGAAAAACTTTTTAACAAACAATAGAACCGACGAAAGAAGAAAGTAACTGAAAAGCAAATAATAATAACTTTGTAACAAAAAATTAAACCTTCAAAAAAAGAAAGGAAAAATAAAAAAGTAACTTTTTAGTCTAACTAAGTCCTAAACTAATGTAAATACCTAAATAATTTTGAGTCGGCGCCAAAAAACCATTGTAAGACAACTCGATCAAGCAATTTTTGTCGCAACAGTCGTTGCGACACAAATGGTTTCTTCGTGTATGGGGACCTTTACATATTACTCTATCACAGATTAACATTTTCACCAATTTATGTTTTTATCCTGATCTGAGTTAGTTACCGGAAAAAAATGCCATCTGATATAATAGCTATCACAAGTCAATGTTGAGAAAAGTTATACAACACATGATACCTTTCTTGAATAAATTTTACCACAAGTCATGTGTTTGTTCACTCACGAATAAGTTTCGCTTTCAGTGCATGCTTTTGATGAAAGAAAAAAAACTTAACTTTATAATAATTCGTGCTGATGCCTTCTATGATATACTGTTAGGAATCCTTAAATTTGCCGACACAAGGGTTTTTACTGTAACATATACACAAATTTATAATATTTGATTGTGTTCAAACACGTACGTACCCACCTCATGTTGCCTTTTGAAGATATATTTCATATTTACTTATATATGGGATAAAATATTAAAAAAATATTTGACATTAAAGAATGACCTTGAATAAGTGTGTGAAGTATATTATAAAACAGAGTGTGGCAATTATCCGTGCCTTGATTTTATCGTGAAAAAGTCTATAGGCTCGTTACCTGGTAACATGGATCGCTAGTAACAAGGAGACTACACAAGGAGACCGAACTCAAACGGGAGAATTGACAAAATATAGCAACGTAATGATAGAAGTTATATTTATTTTTTGTGCCACTAGCGTCGCTAGTTGTCCATCCGTACCGTGAATACAGTATAATAAATAGGAGTGAAGTATATATATTTGTCATTTTGTTAGACATATTATTAATAAATAAAAGTTTAATTTAATATCTGATTCAATAATCTTTAAATTGATTTTAATAATTTTATTATAATTTATTTTTACTTAATTTCATTTCATTTTTACAATTCCAACTTTACAGGTTACTATTTAATTATTTGATGTTTTATAATTTTTTTATTTTATTGTTATGTAATTATTTTGTGAACTTTTAACTATCTCTTACTTCAACTAATTACTTTATTTCATTTATTAAAAAAAATATTTTATTGGAAAAATACTTGGCTGCAAATAATTTTTATAATACTACATAAATGCGTCATGTTTTTCAATTCAAACTTGCGCCTATACTCTCTCCACTGTTTCCGGTGTAGAAGGAACACTACTGACATCTTATTTTTGTCAATTGTTTGTTTACATCAGTTCGATATCTTTGTGTAGTCTCCATGGCTAGTAACTTCGAGGTTGACAATGCTTTTACAATGGTTAAGCCCAAAACAGATAGATTATACCTTTTCGTATCTGTCCTGCTGTATTTTTTTTTGCTGTGACGTCATTGTACCAGTGTATGCACATCTACGTGGAATATTACTAAATAGCTTTGTGTAGAATTATAAATTGTGTAGCGTGGAAACGCGTTTAACTGGGGCATTGATTCAAGGATTTGTGGAGCACTAGTAGGAGGCAAAGTAAGAAAATAAAAATATTCGCCGGAATATAAGAGATAATTGGTATCAAATTGAGAATTTAAAAAAAATTAAAAGTTTCGTCTCATATGACTCGGAGAAATATGCTCGGAGACGCATATCAGAATAAAGCTCGCGTCGAAAGGAATCCAAGGAGCGAAAAAATCTAGTGTCGAATGAATGCGAGAGCTACGGCAGCGTCGAAAATAAATTGAAAAAACGGCACAAAGCGAGTACTGGCCTATCGGGCATTCAGCGGCCGGCCACAATCCAAACGTCTACGGATCGTTTGCAGGGCGTCTGTGCCGCAAATCTACGGTACAGACTCGAACTGCGCTTTTATTCTTTTTTCTTCTATAAATGGGAGAAAATGGACTTATATCAATATTTGGATTTCTCTCAAAAGTTTTCCTGATACTATCTTAGAACTCCTGATACTATCTTACTATCTTATTCCTAATACTATTTTATCTTACTATCTTAGAATTAACTACATAAGTGGGATTGTTTTTTAAAATTTTTGAAGAAATTTTTACGAAAACCGACTGGTTTCTGGACAAATCAATTGTAAAATTTTGAAAAAGGAGCGTCATTTATGAAGTTTATATTGCTATTACGCAACGAAATCACTAAAACGATACATTAAATTAAATATACAATTTTTCTTTTCGTATCCCATGAAGAACAATGACAGTGAGAGTTAGAGAAAGTATTACATAGAGAGAGGGAATATAATATCAATATTACATAGAGAGAATATTTACTAAAAATGATTAGTGTTTATATAGTAGAGTTAAATTACAATTTTTAGGCATGCTTTAGCGAATTTCCTCCAAAGGAAGTGCAGCTATTGTTTTTGTACCAATGTTGGAATTTCGTAAAAATTTCTTCAAATGTCCATCGATCCTATTAGATGTTAAAAATCAATATCGCTAAAATTTGTATATATGTATATATGTATATATATATATATATATATATATATATTTATATATATATATTTATATATATATATATATATATATATATATATATATATATATATATATATATATATTGTATATATTATAATTTCATTACAATCGGATTAAAACTGTTACCGCTAGAGAGTCCACAGACATTTAAAAAAAGTATATATATATATATATATATATATATACATATATATACATATATACATATATATATATATATATATATATATATATATATATATATATATATATATATATATACAACATATGTACTTTTTTTGCCACATGATGTCGATTACAACTGATTCGGTGTAATCTAAATTGTAAATATTTTCTTTCAGGTCTAGTTTTAGGGACGGCTTATCCGTCCAACTTAGGTTAATTTTAGATATCAATGGTTTTTTTTTATAAGATTTTTCTATTTAAGAAACGATGTAAAATGTTTATAGATTTCGATGTATTTATTTAATAAGATGATGTATTATACGTAAAGCTTAGGCTAGGTACTATAGATTCTTAGACGTTTTGTATTACAACTTCAAAAAAGGACGATATTAATAAATAATTTTCATCATCATGTACTTTTTTTAAATGTCTGTGGACTCTCTAGCGGTCACAGTTTTATTCCGATTGGAATGAAGTTTGGTATTTGAAGCACTTTTGGTATTCTAAAGGTCAAGTTCGTTAATGGGTAAAATCGGACAAGGGGAAAGGGAGGTTTAAAGGGAGGTGGAAACACAATTTGAATATCTCCCTTAATATTTGAAAAATCGAAAAATTTATTAGGAGTTAAGTTGTAGGTACTAAGTTTTACTTTAATCTTGTTTCTTTTCATTTTTCTGTTACACTAATATTTACAGAAATATTTACAATTAAAGATTGAAAGTTAAAATTCTAAATATCTCTGTTCACATTAGAGTTTGAGAATATTGATCAAGTAATGAATTGTAACTTGATTTTCTACAACTTTACTTCTTAGACATTTTTCGATTATTCTAATATTAAGAGAGATATTTAATATTTTGTGTTTGTTTGTTGTAATGAAAATTATTGTGAATACTTTTTTTTTGATCCAACACACATTTTAATAGAAAAATATTAAGTAAAATATTATGCAAAATATTTAACAAAACAATATTTTTCTCCTTGCAAAAAGAAGGAGTTTTTTTTGAAAGTACAAAAAGAAAATAATATAGCTCGATTTATTTTTTTTCTTAAACTAAGTTTTTTTTTTTGAGTCGAAAATTGAAAATAGATTAACAGATGCTTTTGATTTGGAGTTTTTCTATTTAGAAAAAAAAAATCAAAAATTGAAAAAAATTATTGCATATAATTTAATTTAAGAGAATCAAAAGTCATGCAAATTGAATGTTTTTCAAAATAGATCACAAATAAATAATTTATTAAAAACAAGATAATTTTTGTAAACAGAAGTAAGCTAGCTTACAGTAATGAATGTATAATAAAATTTGTGTATAGATTTTGAATGGGCACTGGCCGTGTGTGATAAGTGGATATTAAAATATCAACCAAGCGGGGTGTGACAATGGGTCAAACCCAAGGAGAGGTATAATTTTTAATTAATTTTATAAATAGTCTGAACACTCCGACTACGTCCATGGGTGTTGATATACTAAAATATTCTAGAAGCCTCCATGCAAAAATATATTGTCAAAAACAAAATATTTATTCAAAAACACAATCATATTCTAGAACGACCCATGGTGGGTATATAAACCGTGACCAGTGTCGATTCAAATCAGTTTTTAAATCGTGTCAGATCAGTTTAATATCGACTATTGTCCGCTAGTATCAAAGTATATAATTGTTGTTCAATCCAGATCAAAGTATAAGTTGGAATTTGTACAAGTAATTTGGTCAAGTAATTCAAAGTTTAACATTGTGTGAAAAAGAATTAAAATAATTGTTGAAAAAGAAATTGGATAATCATTTTTTTTTAAAGCAATAAAATCAGGTTTTTTTTTGTTTCGTAAAATTAATTTTTTTTTTCTTTTCTTTAAACAAAAACGTGCGTGTTGTTCCAATTACAAAATATTTAGTAATATCGTTTACTAATATATTTGTTTTTGTTTTTGTCGAGTATCGGAATCATTGCAAGTTCGGGCAGCGCTCCTTTGAGGATAAAGAGAGCCAGGATACCGCGACATGTTTAACAGAAATACATGAAATATATTTTGTTGCAAAAAATTTTGATTGTCATTTCCATAGTATATAGTTACTATGGAAATGACAATCAAAAAACTATAATCGTAATACATCGATTTATTTTAGCTATTAATAAATTTAATTTTTAGCGAAAACCTCCAAAGGAAATGCAGCTATTGTTGCAAATACTAAAGCCGTATCAGATATTATATTTCATTTTGATCACTAAAATTATAACCGCTAGAGAGTGATTTATGTATTCTAAGGAAATTCGCTGAGTTGACGCAGCTCCTGCGTAACGAATTTTTTGAATATTACCCTAAGTTTTAACGTTCCGACTCATTTAACGTTCGTATGGAACAGGATCAAAATTGAATAAGTTTATAACAAAAGAGCGTTTTTTCTAAAAATCTGTTACATAAACAAACTTAAAAACAATTGGTAAAAATACAGTTTAAAAACATTTTTATTTCATTTTATAGATATTTTTAAGAATTATTCATCTAGTATTATTTGTACCCTTCTATTCATTAAAATAGTAGCAATGATATTTTATTAACTGTTGGGGTTAAGGACCAACATTTGGCACATATTTTAAACATATAAAAGGCATACTTTGCCGTAGTTAAAAATTAATAATTTTTAGATTTTTTTATTCAATTTAAAATTTTTGCGTTTACTAAACTTTGGAAATCTTTTTCCCGAATTCTAATAAGCCGATTTTAATGTTTAGGGCCTCATTTTTTTTTTTTAACAGGAGTAGATTTGAATGAAAGAAATTTTAACAAGAGTAATTTCAATAAAATTCAAAATTTATTATATTTTAAAATTTAAAATTTATTATATTTTAATTTATTTTAGTTAATTTTCTATTTATTTTTATTTTTGTTTATTGATCTCGACTTTCTATCTATTTCTAATTGTCAAAGAGTAAATTACGACTAGCTAATTTATACTGATGATAACTACTTTGAAGTCGAAATACGTATGTATAATAAAAAAAACTGATCTAGGTAAAGGGGTGAATTTGAAATTTCATTTAAAAAACCTAGAGTTCTCATTAATTAACCTTTGATAATATAATATACACAAATTCAATCTTGACCCTGTACCCCATCGAGACGGAACGTAAAAACTTCATAATCAGGACATCAAAATGTGTCGATTTAAAAAAAATTAAGACGTCGCGGTTTGACTGGTGAAATACCGAAATAGTATAGAAAATATGTATGAAAGGATAGTTTATTAAAGGAAATAAATATGGCATAATCAAAAACAAAATATTCAGACTATTGTTAAAGAAAAAAATTATCTTTTATTAAAAAAATTCATATTTATTTAATACAAAAAAATTAAATAATTGCTTAACAATTGAGATGGCTCAATTCTTTCAATCAGTTACTTAAACTATTATTATTATTATTAACTATTTTGTATAGAAAATATGCATTGCTACCTATAAATGAGTTTTTGAGCATGTATACGTACCATCATCTATGAGCATCTTTTCAAAACTGATTTGTTTTATGTAATATCACCTATGAACAACATGTTGATCGCGTGGCGAGAAAATTTCGAAGGCCGTTGCTAGGTAACAAACGGTATAACCCGACGCAATAAATGTTTCACATTAAAAAAAATTGTGGTTCTCAACAACCTGCCTGAAAACCCGTTTTTGAAGCTAATTTCACTCTAGTATTATATTCAAAATATGAAATGTTTTGATTGGACTTGTATTTGTTATGTAATATATGCATTTAACATTTATAAACGTAAACAGAACACCAATTTGATATATTTTAATTATACCTGTGACCAGTATTAATTCATATGTTCTAGGTTATGGCAACCAATGATTACAAAGTCAATAATATTAATTGATACTATTAAATATAAAAGATAAAAACGATTTATTTATTATGACATTTAAATAATGATTTTAATTTACATACCCAAATAAAGGTTTGGAATTTATAGAGGCTAAATTTATTAATTTTGTGACTTTATTTTTATCAACTAAATTTTTATATTTTCTCCTCGGATAATCATTTAACATCTGTAAATTTACCATATATAAACTTATTATTATCATATATTATCATATATATGTTCGTAAAATATTTTTCAAAAATTTACTGTGAATCTATCCCACAGTCTCTAAATATCAGTAAATAAAATATTTCTGATGAAATTATATTCTCGATTCGTCTTTTCCATCACAGCTTCACAAAGCTTAATTCTGATAAGGATCCTCAGCCAAAATCTCTTGGGTATTTCCATATTTAAAACATTTGAAATTGTTCCGCTTCCAAATGTTTGCAAATGTAGAGTTGCTCAGGCCCCGTTCTTCACCAACTTCTCTTGTCGATTTTTTATCTTTGTGGCAGTCTTTGAAACTAGATATACAATCCTGTGACGAATGTCCCCCAAAGTACCATCTAATAATTTGCAGTTTTTCTATTATTGTGTAATATCCCATTGTTGAAATACGGTAATACCATTTAAACCCATTTAAATACCATTAGCAATTAAACATTTAAATACCATTAGCGTTATTTTTCAAAATTTTATAAATTAATTTGTGCCTTATTCCTTCGAAAAACAGTTGTTTATTATTAATATGCCAACAAGTTTTATTCGAAGCATTTTCCCAGAAGCTGAATGAGTAAGACAAAATTTTGAAAAAAAACACTACTTTTGTGTTCCAAAGTGAATAAATCAGAATTTTTGGAATAAAACGATACGACGATTTTTAAAAACCATTAAATATTTTATCAAATTTGAAAATTAAAAAAATTGTCATACTAATGAAAATATTCATATGAAAAAGTATATTTGTTTTGTTGAAAATTTTCTTACATTGATTAATTTTACGAAGACACAAAAATACAAATTAGTATCGATTCGAATACAATAGTATAAAATATTTATTTTAGAACAGCAAACACAGTTAATTGAATTTTGGTTGTCGAAAAAAGGAAACATGAAGAAAATATTACAAAGAAATAGAAGAATGAAACGAATTCTAGAAATACATATACAGTGTGTATGTATTTATTAATACTCACCAATAATTTCGGGATTTTGGGTTACGCAACTGAAATGAAAAAAATTCATTACGAAGGAGTTGCGTCAACCTAGCGAAGTTCCTTATCAAACATTAATCAGTACCTAGCACTCACAATTTAAGTCTGATCAAAATTAAATGTCGTATTTGATATGATTTTGGTATTTGCAAGTTCAATTTTTAAAATAAATGGCATATGTTAAGGAGGAAGCGGGACATAGAGAACACAAAACATAAAATATCTGTCCTAATATTAAAATAATCGAAAAATGTTTAAGGAGTAAAGTTGTACAAAATCATGTTTGCTACAAATCATTACATGGCCATTTTTTCTCAAACTCTAATGGGCAGATATTATATTTAGGAATTTAACTTTCAATTCTAATTCGTAAATATTTCTGTCAATATTAGAGTCTATATTATAACAGAAAAAATAATAAGAACCAAAATTGTAGTTAATTATCTATAATTATAATTCTTACACATTTTTCGATTTTTCCAACATTAAGTCATATATACTTTTGACATAGTATATATTTGATATAGTTTTGTGTACAATTTAGCGATTACAGAAACACACATATATATATATATATATATATATATATAACATCGATCGATCGATATATATATATATATATACATATATCGATCGATCGATGTTACAGGATCGATGGATATTTGACGAAATTTTGACTTTGGTACGAGACCAATAGCTACCTTTCAGAAAATTCGTTAAAAATAGACAAAATAGAGCCATTGGAAGGAGAGTTCTAAATTATTTAATAGATATCCTCAGGCAAGTGTTATTTTTTCTCGAAAAGGAAGCAAGATAGATAGAAAATGCAAGAGAGAAAAAATTTTTATTTTTAATTAGTAAATATAAAAAAACTTTTTAACAAAAAATAGAACCGACGAAAGAAGAAAGTAACTGAAAAGCAAAAAATAAAAACTTTTATACAAAAAATTAAATCTTCGAAAAAAGAATGGAACTGAAAAGCAAAAAAAAACTAAGTCAATGTAAATACCTAAATAATTTTGAGTCGGTGCCAAACAAACAATATATGTAATATTTTGTAATATTTACTTTTAACCGAAAATCAGATTCACTCTTCGCCCATTTCGATTGAGATTTTTTGGCGCCGACTCAAAATTATTTAGGTATTTACATTGACTTAGTTTTTTTTGCTATTCAGTTCCTTTCTTTTTTCGAAGATTTAGTTTTTTTTATAAAAGTTTGTATTTTTTGCTTTTCAGTTACTTTCTCTTTTCGTACATGTTATAGTGTAATTAGAACTACATAAGTGTGACAAGTTTCAACAGAATCGATTCATATATGATAATTCAGTGGGTGAACAATCTATTTTTCCCTATTTCTCTACCCTTGGGCACGAATTTTGTTTTTCAAATTTTATGGTACCAACTTCGAAGTATACCCAATCCAATAAAAAAGTATATATATATAGAACGATATTGAGTGCTTTCAAAGTGTTTACACACAGACAATATACAGCGATTATGATATGTGTTCTTTAGTGGAAGTGCCGGGAAGTTTTATTAATTGAAATTTTTTTTTCAAATTTTTATGGAACCAACTTTGAATCATTCCAACAAATTATCAAAGTCAGACTACTCTGTAAAAAGTTATGCGTGATCATACAGGTTGAATTGAGTACCTCCTTCTTTTCGTCGGTACAAATGATATGAAACTTTTTCTTTAAAAATATTCATTAAATCTAATTACATCAAATTCCGCCACTTACTTATTACTAAAAACATGTTATGTGTAATTAAAATCAGGCCAATAGTTTTGGGACACTTGAAAACAAAAAGTTTTTTAAATTAACTTTAACAACCTGTATCTCGAAAACGATGCTTGAGAACATTAAAGTTCATGTGAATTTTTCTTCTTATTTATGGGACATCTACCGCCTATTTAATTTTTCGAATTTAAATCTGAGACAACCTGTATAAAAAGAAATATATTCTCTTTAAATAAGTTTGATTCCCATTAGACATATTGTAGGTACATACCTTACCTACTATTGGGTTCGGAGATTTTCATTAATATCGATTCGGTATATATAGGTCCCTAAAGAAATGATTATGTGAGGTTCATCTTCTTTTATTTATAATATGTACTCACATTTTATAAAATATTAAAAATATTTGATCCGGCTTCATTCGTATTCATATGACCATGATTAATTTTTTTTATTGACTAAAATTAATATAGTCCAGTACCTACGTACTTTTTTAAGCCAAAAATGTTCTTTTGTAAAAAATAATCAACTGTGCTCCAAAATTTATTTAGTTTTTAAAAATAAATTCTGCTTGAAACTTTTCTTTTCTTTCACCTGTTTTTTTTGAAACAGTTTTGCTAATTTTATCCAATACACAAAAATATTTTGAGGATCTTATTCGTTTTAAAGTAAAAATGGTTGAAAATGGGTAGAAATATTTGGGAAAGACCACAGGAAGTAATTCCAAGGAGGAAATAGTCCTTTTCGTCCAATCAAACTCAATCCAACCCGACAATTTAATATTGTAAAAAATTCGTAAAAACCCTTAAAAATAAATCATTTTTGAATTTCAAAAGAATTCAAGGAAGAAAATGACTTTTTCCTTCTTGGAATCACTTCCAATGGTTCTAACAAACCATTTTCAACCATTTTTACTAGGGGGGAGGGTGTAAATGAATAAGAGCCTATTTTCAATTTCAAATATTTAATAAAAAATATTAAAATCGAAGTAGAATTGACCATCCTTTTTTTAGACAATACATTACATAATTTTATACATTAAAAACCGATAGAAGTGAAAAAATAAATAAAAAATCACTTGATATCTCTCATGAGCAACACCTCTTATGTATTCTGTAAACCCAAGTAGATATTTCAAAAGCTTTGTCTGTAAAAAAAGAAAAAATGGAATAATATACTCGTAAAAAAATATCGTATTTTTGTCTTAAATTTTTACACTGCGTTTGCCATAAATTGAGAGGTGCATATATTAGGCTGAATCAAAAAAATCAACTTCTTTTTTTTTCAAAAAGCACTATGACAATATTGATCAGGAACCCGAAAAAATGATCCTGTTCAAACGGCAGCTCCTAATTTTATCATTAAGGGGTGCCTCATCGCGATTTTCAAATTCCCATTTGATTAACATGGGATAGTTTTTTTTTTCCTTTGTGAATTTTGTAGCTTCTGAATGGCTTATCGGACCTGTAAAGCCAGAGCACATTCTTAGTAAATTAAACGCCCTACAAAAAAGATCTCTTGTAATATTTTGATATATCTACTCCTTCAGGAGTTATTCAAGGTTAAAGTCTCCAAGCTCAAATAATTTCAATTTTTTCTTAAATTTAGATAAAATTTTTATAAAAAAAAAATTCTACTAAAAAAATATGAGGTTTGATAGTAAAAATTCAATATTTTAAATATTAATATCAATATAAAGCGTCTAAAACTAAGTTTTTTGGACAGAGCTACTATTAAAACGCCAAAAAAGTAAAAAAAAACATCAACTCCTGAAGGAATAGATATATCAAAATATTTCAAGATACCTCTTTTGTAGAGCGTTTAATTTCCTATAAGAATTTGCTCTGGCCTTATAAGTCGGATAAGCCATTCAAAAGCTACAAAATTTTAAAGGTTAAAAAATAAATTTTCCTATGTTAATCAAATGGGAAAATAGAATTTCGCGATGAGACACCCCTTAATGTTTAAATTAAGAGCTGCCGTTTTAACAGGGTCTTTTTTCGGAATCCTGAACAATATTTTCATAGTACTTTTGAAATAAAAAGAAGTCGATTTTTTTGATACAGCCTAATATAATATATACACATTGTAATTATTGTAATTGTGTCATCTGTAGGTACTGTATATCTCCAGTAGCAACGTTTTCTTTGAAAATTCAATAAAAGTCGGCCACTTTATCTATACACAATATTAATGGTATATTTGAAAATGCATATTGTATACTGAATATATTTTTAATTTAGTTTATTGTAAAGGGTTTTCCAATTTGATGTAGCACTCTCCTGGGATCTCATGAAAATAACATTTATCATTATTTATAATGGCATTGAATATTTTGGTGGTGCAATATGATTTATTCCTTTTCATAACATTCAGTTTTTTATAACAAAATATTGAATATGTAAATTTTTCAAACTTCAGTACGTACCTATATATAATTTCTCATGGAAATACACTTGGCCACAAAAGTTGATGTCATTTTTTTAAATTTTATAGTTGATTTGTGCCTTATTGAGTTGGTTTTCGAAAAAAAATTCCCATAAAAGTTGTTCCTATATTTCTATTAAACAACTTTTATTCGAAGCACTTTTTCAAAAACCTAATCCATAAGGCATAAATCAATTACAACATTTACAAAAATGATATAATCTTTTTTACTGTGGTCTATAGTACGTAGGGTATATTCGGTGTGTTCGATATTAAAAACGAAGTAATAATAACAGAAATTGAATATTTTAAACAATGTTTTGTAGTTTGTCATCGGATGTAAAAATTCAAAAATTGTAATTTCAATCGTAAATTTTGCAATGAAAAATTTTACAGTATCACTGTAACAAAAATAACACCTAAAACCTAGCAATAGAAAGTTTCAAATAAACTAGCAAAGGGAGTTACCTGATCTATTTTTCAACTTGTAAAACATGCTGATATTTGAAATAATATTAAAAGAAATGCTTATTAAGTTATTAAGGATGTACGAGCCCTGAAGTCCACAATAATGGTTATTATTTTTTGTCGTAAGTTTAATAAAGGCCCGTCATACTAGGCCTCACAAAAAAGATATTTTAGAAAAAACTCTGAGATTTCGGGTAATTAAGCTACCGCCGACAGAAATAAAATTTACCCGAAATCAGTTTTTTTCTTAAATATTTTCTTTAGGCCAATCATACCGGAATTTTATTGGATCAATCTCTTTATTAATATTTCTATTTTCTATTGCGTAGTTTCTTTTTGTCTTGTTTTATTTCAAGTGAAAATTATAAAAATATATCTAAAAATATGGGTGTGTTTTTTTCACAATCGTTTGATGGTTAACCCCCTTTGACGGTTAACTTAACATGGGGTGCTCAATAATTGAGGGTCACAGTATTTAGTTCATTTTTTACCTCTAGATGCAATTTTGTAAGCCACGCCTATTGCCAAAGATCCCAATACTTTTAAGAGTCGTTGGGCTCCTAAAATATAATTTTTATTAAGTAGAAATAGTAAAATATCGCAGTTTTTACTTCTGCAAAACCAATTAATTATTGGGATAAATTAAGTAAAAAGCTCTATAATTAAACACAGTAGGTACACCCATAGGAATTTTTCATTTTTGTGTATTTTTAGACTGATAAAACTCTCCTACTACTGATAAAATTCTCCTACCATCGCTTTATTCATGTGAAAGCATATATAGCGAGACTATACAAGAATGATTTTATAAGAGGAGTGAAATGAAATTTCAGATTAGACTGTCACGTTTGATTGTAACGATGGGCTATGTACTAGTCGGTAATCATAGGCATTCGTGTTTTAAATGAGAATTTAACATTGTATATTATTATTTATTATTATTGTATATTGGATATGTTTTCACATCATGCCTGAATCCCGGGCTGAAAACTTTTTATTGAAACTCGATGTATAATTTACGGTTTTTAATATTTTTTAAGCTCTCAAACTTGTAAGAGACAAAATTCACTTATATGTTTGATTTGTATGAAAATTAGGTTACAGCTGAAATTAACAAAATTAAGATGAAAAAAAGGGGTCAGCAATCTTTCACGCTCTTAAAATATTCTGAAAAAGAAATTTTCATACTATCAGACTATATAATAATTCGTTTTCATGTATCAATAATACCGTAATTATTGTACGATGCAATCGCAGATCTGAACTATTGAAATAAATTCTATACTTTCCTCACTTCCAAGAGAGATAAAGATATACCATGGTTAAATTTAAGTGATTAATAAAAATTATTTATAACAGTTAAAATTTAACTTGACATGAAATGCATGATATGAAAAATGATTCACATCTAGGATGGGAACAGAATCTACGATCTCCTTGCATTCAAGATCAACGCTCTGCCTCTGAACTACCTAAGATGATATGGTAGCGGAATGCATATGCTCTGTCACTATCTTTGGTGTCGATGTATTACTAATTTGTTTATTTTTTTTGTAAACTAGCGTCTGTTTATCCATTGTTAGTATGGTTGCCTTTCGGTTATATTATACCAACGGAAGTGACTAGTGTTATCTTAATTTGACATTAACTTGAAAATCATACACATCTCACGTAGCTCAGAGATAGAGAACTTTGGTCTGGAATGCCAGAGGTTGTAAGTTCGATTCCCATCCCAGATGTGTACACTATTCATACTAAGCATTTGATGTCAAAAAGAATCTTATCAATGTTCAGAAATATGACTTAAACATCAAATTAAGTAAACTCTAGTCATTTCCGTTGGCATATATAAACCGAAAGGCAACCATACTTACAATGGAAATTACAACTGTCTTGACGATGATAAGCAAAACCTTTGTACAAATTTGACAACTAATGACGTATCTTCTATAAATGTACAGGTAGATTCGGTTGAGAGAAGTACACTCTTCATTGTGTATATTGTATCTTCACATCAAAATTGAGTTAGTTATACACCTTTGAGAAACATTCATAATGTTTCACAATATTCTGTGTTCGTATTAACACACTTAATTGGGTTATATTATGTATCTAGGTTCTATCATATCTTAGTTTATTATGCAACGATATAATATTCAAATAAATATCGTTCATCTGAAGATAATATACACCAAAATAATGTTTCTGTGCTGAAAATCATAGAAATAGAGTGTCGAACCTGAATAAGCAAGAGCTTTTCATATCAATATTAATTAACATTCGATGAAATATTTGTCAATATAGTCTACGCTAGTGCTTTCATACTATGTCTTAGTATACACCATAAATGGTAATATACGGAATAATAAGTTATTGTTGTCTTCAAATTAATAATGTCAATTATATGAAAATATATATTAACTCGGTCATCTATATCATCCGTGGCGTAACGGTAGCACACTGGGCTGTAACTGGGCTAGCACACTGGGCCCAGGAGTCGATACCTGATGGATGAGCTAACTTTGGGATACTAATGTTTAATTGACTATTCGAGGACATGTTTGTCTATATAGTATACCCTATATAGACAATTTCAAATTATGTCCTAGTAACCTTAATGGAATTAACAATAGCATCGTCTTAGGACGCGTAAAGTGTACAAAAATTTATATATTCTCTACAATCTATATATCTATCAGTCTGACGACATTTGATTCTCCAATATCTTGGCAATGCCCGGGAGCCTGTTTATCAGATTGTCCGGAATGTTTATGTACTCGGGGTGAGATGCAAAGAATATCTTGTATCCACTGTAACCGGGAGATTCACAGTTAAAGATGTTGTGTCTGGATATTTTCCCCTCGCCGCACAGTCTACACATAATGAATCCATTGTGGAGTCCTATTCTGTACAGATGCTTCTGTAGGTTATCATATTCGGTGATGAATCCGGTAACCTTACGAAGTTGTATCCTGTTCAGGTTGAGTGCATCGATAAACAGATTTTTGGATGAATTCCATTAAAGTATTTAGTTTTTGCTGCGGTATATTTTGATCACGGTGATCACAGTGATCACGGTGTTTAATACTCGTTGATCACTGATTACATGCTGTCTTTGGAATTTCTAAAATAGGTTTTGGGCTTATGAAAGTTAATCCGACTCCCTTCTCAAAAGTAAATTTTGAATTAAATCACGTAAGAATCAAAATACTGGCTCTAAAATTCGATTGAGAGACTTATCTTTAATAAATATTACCAGCTGGATTTTGCCATGTTTTTTGGTATAACCCAACAATGATTTTACTATAATCAACATTCGATCAAACTGGGGCATACAAACGATCATGTCAAAACTATTTGATTTGACTACAGAACCCTGAAAATAGATCTTGAATGAATTAGTATTTATATTCGGATGTTAACATTTTATACATGAAAAGTTTACCAAGCAATTTAAGCCAATTTATTTATGGTTTAAAATATTATATTTTTAACTACACCATAATAAGTATTGAAATAATTTTGAATTTATTCAAGTGTTTTAAATCCTCTTATGAAAATGTAAAAACAAAATGATTATAAGGGAAATATGAATTAAATCCACAATAAATCCTAATGTTCGTTGTAAACACAATTTCACGTTTCATAAAATCACTGTAAATGTCGTTCTCATTATAGAAGTAATTTATTGAAAGTCAAATGATACAAATTATAATGAAAGTTGATTCATTGATCATATCTATAGTTATAATAATAAAATGAATCTTTGGAAGTTAGAAAGTATGTAAATGAGTTAATGTAAAGAGTTAAGATCAACATCAAATCTTAATAATAATGGTATTTAATATGGGCAATACTGTTCAATTCATTAGTTTGTACAGATAAGACTATTGACTTAAATAATAAGGTAAAATAACTTAACCTAAATTTTTGTTTTATTGCTAATTTTTTAATTTTTTTGTTTTATTTTATGATAATAATATTTATTATTATTAACTATTATGGAAATTCAATTATTGAATTTTATAAGGACGTCTATCAGAATAATTAATGTTTTTATACCTATCATTGTATTTATTACAGTTGCTGAAGAAGTTAAAAATAAATGACGAAACGTTTAAATTAACTCAATTCCATACTTTATTCCATAACATTACTAAGAATGTATTGGATTACGTGAAATTACGGAACCGTTTGTTTGAAGGTATCATGTTATACGATATATAATATATATATATATATAGACTCAAATATATATATATATATATATATATATATATATATATATATATATATATAGACTCAATTACACTC
Source organism: Nineta flava (assembly GCA_963920215.1). Classification (NCBI taxonomy): domain Eukaryota; kingdom Metazoa; phylum Arthropoda; class Insecta; order Neuroptera; family Chrysopidae; genus Nineta; species Nineta flava. The sequence goes on from OY986042.1 coordinate 84,830,189, forward strand.
AAAAACTGGTATGTATTTTATGTCTTTATGAGAGATAGAATTCGAAAAGCTTTTAAGCTTTTAGACATAAAAGTTTCATCAAAATCGGTGCAGTCGTTTCTCCGTGATGTTCGAACAAACAAATGAACAAAAACTACTGAACCGATTTATGGTAGTAGATTATCAATCAACATTGTAAGGTATTAGATGTGGCTATATTACATCTGGCTTGGGGAGTTATATTCAGGTTATATTTCATAAGAAATCGATGATAAACACCAGGAACAAAACTAGAATTAGACCTCCACCAGCTCGAAATGCAAAAGCATAAATTTTCGCGAGTAGGTCAGATTAAATACTCTGGAATTATTGTTGATGAAAACAATGCGAATTCCTTAGAAATAAAAGCTAGAAAGTATTGCAAAGACGAATCTTAAGAAAAATCTATGGAAGAAATCTCGAATGCAGGACCTGTTCGGGGACCTGGACATTGTTACTCGAAATTAGGAAAAGGAGCCTGCGCTGGTTGAGACATCTGGAAAGATTGCCAAATGCAAAAGATGCAAAGAAGATCTATAACAACAATCCAGAATGGTCAAGAGGAGAAGTAGGACGACCAAGACTACGTTGACGATGATATTCTGGATCTATGCCGAATTGCATCCGGGAACTGGAAAGCCGTAGCCCAGGACACAATGGCCTGGAAAACCCTTTTAAGTGAGGTCAAGGTTCTACGTGGACCGTAGAGCCAAGGATCTATCTATCTATATTTCACTATGACTATGACTTACCACGTAAAATATTCGTTACACATAGTATAGAAATTAAGTTTTATTGATGCTTATAATAATGATACTTTTAAAGTTTAAGTTTAAGTTTTGTATGAACAATTTCTTGGATGCTCTCATGAACAGGTTTCACTGTATACATCCCTCATCTCCCCTACTGTTCATCAACAAATTATTATAGAACACCAGCAAACCGAATACTTAATTACAAGTCAATGCACAATCATAAATTTAAAATGAAATACTTTAAATGTAATTAAAGTTTTTAACTAAACATTGCAATTCTTATAAAACATTTTTATCTACCTGAATTAATTCAGTATTAACTAGATTTAAAAAAGAAAGTACTTGCGAGAGATTAGAAGTTGTATAAGAAAACTTTTTTAACTTGATGTATAAAATTTGAATGAAATAAAAGCGAATACAAACTGTGATATGAAGACGGTAACATGGCTGAACATTTCTACAAACTGTAGTTCTACATACGGTTTATGTATATATTTTATTAAATAACTTGTAGGAAACATGTTTCACAATTTCCTTCTTACCATCCGTTTCCTACATTTTAAAGAGTATCTCCTGAAAATATAGAAGAGCAAACTTTCTTTATGTTTATATAACCCTTATAGTACATTCGCTGTGGTTTAGAAAAAAATAACTTTTTGATATAAATTTCCTATTTGATATATACTTTCTTTGGTAAGAATTGCATTAATTCCACTACACGTGAGAATAATAATGAAACTACAACACAAAAAATAATTTAGTTTTAAATTACAAAACAAAAAATAAAATTTACAGTTTAAAAAAGCTAAAAAAACATGCTTTTATTGGAATATGAACTAAAAAATACAAAATAATTTAAAATAGAAATAGATTAAAGAGATTGACAACAATATTAACTTTAATGTAAACAAAAGCATATGGGATGCTTTCTACTGATGTCTTCATAATGGCTCTACTTTTACAAGTAAAGAGAGCACCTCATGCTTTTGTTTACAGTAAAGATACTTTTGTTGTCAATCTCTTTATTCTAATTCTATTTTAAATTAATTTACATTTTTTAGTTCATATTGCAATAAAAGTATGAGTTTTTAACTTTTTTAAACTCGAAATTTTATTTTTAAGTAACTATTTTATTTAACTATTAAAATAATACACCATATTTTAAGTAACTGTTGAGTCCTCCCTTAAAAATAGTACCTTGGGAAGCCATCAGTACTTCTCAGTGGTTTATATATAAAATTTAGGAAAGAAAAAATTGTTCAAAACTCGGAATTCTATACTGATATCGTCCGGTATATCATGGCCTGTAATTATTTTTAGAATGTTGTACTTGAGAATGCAACAAAGACCAATTCTATTTTTTGAACTCCGACTCTACTTAACCCCTTCAAATGACATTAATCGACTTTAAATTTTGAAAAAGAGATATACTCGTATAATATATACAAATTTAAATCAATACATTCGATAAATCTAAGAGGGTTCCGATGTTCACCATTTGCCCGATGTAGATAAGAGAAAAATTTCTATATGAGGCACCACTGGAAGCTTTTACATAATTTCTTCTAGACGAATTGTAATTCATCACATTACTTTTAGATATTAAAAATCACTATCGCCAAAATTTATATATATGTATATAAATAAATATATATATATATATATATATATATATATATATATATATATATATATATATATATATATATATATATATATATATATATATATATATGTGTACTTTTTTTAAATGTCTGTGGACTCTCTAGCGGTCACAGTTTTATTCCGATTGGAATGAAATTTGGTATTTGAGTCGCTTTTTGTATTCTTAAGGTCAAGTTCGTTAATGGGTAAAATCGGACGAGGGGAAAGGGTTTTTAGACGGAGGGGACAAAACAAAAGTTGACTATCTCCCTTAATATTTGAAAAACCAAAAAATTTATCAGGAGTTAATTTGTAGGTACTAAGTTTTACTGTAATTTTTTTTCTTATCGTTTGTCTGTTACACTAATATTTATAGAAATATTTACAATTAAAGATTGAAAGATAAAATTCTAAATATCTCTGTGCACATTAGAGTTTGAAAAAAATGATCAGGTAATGAATTGTAACAAAATTGATTTTCTACAACTTTACTCCTTATACATTTTTCGATTATTCTAATATTAAAAGAGATATTTAATATTTTGTGTTTGTTTGACACGAATACATAAAATATGTTTTATTGTAAAAAATTTTGATTGTCGTTTCCATAGTAACTATAAACAATAATCGTTATACTGTTTTTTTGGGCTATTAATAAATTTAATTTTTGCAAATACACTAAAATTATGACCGCTAGAGAGTGATTAATGTATTCTAAGGAAATTCGATAAGTTGACGCAGCTTCTGCGTAACGAATTTTTATTTTATTTTTTATTTTTTATTTTTTCAAAAGTTCTTTGCCACATCTGGAAATCTGATCAGGGTTTATATTAATTGTCAAAAGACGTTGATAAAATACTATTGATAACCATAAAATCGATTTTTACTTAAGCGTAAATTTATCAGTGGCCGGACTACCTTAACCAACTAAAATACAAAGAAACACATATCTTATCTACACGGGTGGAATCCGTAAAACCTAAACTTAGCGAATGAACTACATACACATTTGTTTCACCGTTACAACGTACAGAGTATATAAAACTGATGTGATTTACACATGTTATTAAACTTAACCAATATATTTGTTATACATACATAAATATACTTTTACCTCTGTCACTGAATATTTAATATTTAATGTATGCATCTAAAATTGACATTGTAATTCAAGCGAGTAATGACATTTTGAGATCATCTGATACGAATCAGATACTCTCGTCTAACAAGGCCCGACTGCTAAGAAAGTCCAGTCATGATATTACGTTATTGTAATTGTTGAACAGAACCATCAATAGTAGTCATTTTAACGAATTTCCTCCAAAAGAAATCCAGCTATTGTTTTTGTACCGATGATGGAATTTCGTAAAAACTTCTTAAATGTCCATCGATCATACCTACTAGATGTTAAAAATGACCATCGTTAAAATTTTTATATACATATATGTAATATATACATATATACATATGTTGTATATATATATATATATATATATATATATATATATATATATATATATATATATATGTATATATATATATATATAAATCAACATATATATATATATATATATATATATATATATATTTATATATATATATATATATATATATAAATCAACATATATATATATATATTAATGTGTCTGTAGACTCTCTAGCGGTCACAGTTTTATTCTGATTGGAATGAAATTTGGTATTTTAGGCGCTTTTGGTATTTGAAAGGTCAAGTTCGTTAATGGGTTAAATCGGACTCTGGCCAAGGGGGGGGGGGGTTAAAAGGAGACACAAAACTTGGCATATTTTCCTTAATATTGGAAAAATCTAAAAATTTGAAGTAAAGTTGTAGGCACTTTTACTATGATTTTGTTTCTGGTCATTTTTTCTGTTACACCAATATTTACAGAAATATTTAAAATTTAAGATTGAAAGTTAATATTCTTAATATCTCTGTTCACATTACAATTTGAGACAAAAGATCGGGAAGTGTAAGATGTAAACTAACGTCTATTTGTTTCTATTGTTAGTGTGGTTGCCTTTCGGTTATATTATACCACAGAAGCGACTAGCGTTTACCCAATCCTTAGATGTGTTTGATTTTTCATATCATGCATTTGATATCAAAAAATGGTATCAAGAGAGATATTATGTATTTTGTGTTTTCTTTTTCTCTATGCCCCCCTTTCCTCTTGACCAATACCCTTTAGTATTAAAATTGGCCTTGCAATTACTTAAATTCATATCAGCTATGATATATTTTGATCACACTAAAATTATGACCGCTAGGTTGAAGCAACTCCTGCGTAACGAATTTTTTTATGTTTAAATTTTATATTTAAACTATATTTATAATGTACAACTTTTATCCGAAGCAGTTTTTCGAAAACCGAATCAATAATATTCAATTATAAATTTTTTTAAAATGACATCAACTGTTGTGGTCCAGAAGTACATGTGTTTTTTGTGTTTTGTACATGTGTTTTGTGATGTGTTTTACTTTTTTTTTTTACTTTACAAAATATTAATTATATTATATTTCACATTGTAACATTATCAAAGCCCAACTGTAATATGATAATGTGATAAAAATCCTATTACCACAATATTTTACTAAAGCATTTTTATTTAATGATCGTGTATACACCATAAGAAGGTGTTTTGTTTTTTAAAATCACATACATTAACTTCCATTAAATATTAAAATACCTTATGCTTTTGTTTTCTATGTAGTAAAAACTAAAGATTATGTAACAAAGAGTATAAAATAAACATTAAAAAAAATACGGTTTTTATTTTCGAAAATTAAATGACCATTATAAATATTTTATATTTTCAGTAAATATTTAACAGCTACTTTGCGAGAAAGATTTATATAGTTTCCTTTTCTTTCAGTTGTTTAATTATGGTTTTATATATAACATGCTAACTGTTTTACCGTAAGCTTTTAAGATAAAATATACTTTATTTACTTCTCTGGAATAAATCTAATGTCGGAATAGTGAGTAGCATAATAATTGGGAACAACTTCTTGCATTAAATGAGATTTACTATACGATACGTACTAGGATTATAATTACCAAATTCTTAAAGTATTACAAATCTACTAATGCACAACATTTCATTGTATTAAGTTTCAATGTTAGAAGTTTTCAATACACTAGTCTAATCGATTCCAATGAAACAAATTGTATTTTAGCCATCTTTTATTTGGAAATAGAAATTCAGTGTAAATTAAATTAGTTAAAAAAAAAGAAAAACACGTTTTTATTGCAATATGTACTAAAAAATGCAAAATAGAACATAATAAAGAGAAATTTTCAAATAGAACAGAATAAAGAGAATGACAACAAAATTAACTCTAATGTAAACAAGAGAATGGGGTGCTCTCTACTTAGTCTTGTAAAAGTAGGGCCATTCTGAAGACGTAAGTATAGAGTACCCCATATTTATTCTTCATGATTATTCCCCCGAGGGATTGGATGAATCAAATTCTTACCAAAGAAAGTATATATCGTCAATGTGTATTTTTATTTACTTATTTAAAAATGTGCTTTTTTCAAATATTGTAAATTGTCTGTTTGTTGGTCTGTTGGTTTGTAAAAGCATCACGCAAAAACTACAGGACTGATTTTGATGAAAATTTTTTTGTTTAAAAACTTATGGTTACACCTAAAAACTGGTGTATATGAAGATATATAAATAAAAAGCAGCGAAGCCGCAGGTATAAGCTACTAATTTATAAAATTGTACACTAGCTAAAATTTGAAAGTAACCAATAAGGGCATAATACAATACATATTTACAGCTTGTACTTAGTAACATAACCAGGACAATGAGGATTCTAGAATTAAAACATTGCATTTTTTATAAAGCGACAATACATACGAAATAAAACCATAAATGTGAAATAGTTTTTAAATGTTAAGACATATTACTTAAATGGCAAACTATGCAACCACTAATCACCTCCATTAGTATAATTTAACCGAAAGGTAACTATACTAACAATGGATGGATAAAAACAATTGGCAGAGCTTTGGTTCGGAACATCACAATACTTTGGTTCAATCGCCACCCAAGATGTGTATGATTTTTAATATCAGAGTATTGATGTAAAATAATGATTTGAAATAGTGTTAATAGCATTACCATCCACATTTAAGCTAACTGAATGGACTAGTTAGTCAGTTTCATTGAGAGTTTTTATGATGTATATTATTTTCATGCCTTGGCGATTTCTTACTACATATAATCCGTCCACTTGCCGTCATGTATTTGTTTAATCTAAAAGAACAAAAATTTGAAACAAATTAATGGAAAATTTGCATTCCCTAAAATCATTCATTCAAAATGTAATAAACTAAATTACTTGAATATGCACAAATAAATATTACATTTAAATTAATACAATTTGTTTGTATAAATGTACACTCCCGTTCGTAAAAATTGAACGAGTAAGTCACATTCTAAGCGTTTATATTACAAAATATATGTATAATATATACATACAGAAACACTTAGAATGCTTCAACTAGTTCATTTTTTATAAACGAGAGTGTAATGTACCTGATACTTTAATTAAAAAAAAAAAAAAAAACTAAAATAGCATGATACATATTTCATTGGTGTGCACATGAAACCGACAGTATTTTATTTAGTACAATAATTAATTCTATGTCATGTGTTTTACAAATGAATGAATTCATAAAAAAATAAAATAAATAAATAAAATAATAATTAAAATAATTTGTCATATTTGATAAATTTCATAAACATTTATTCGCAAACAATGAAAATTACTATTATTAGGGTTCCGTACACAAAGTTTAATCAAATGTAATCATTTTTATGTGACAACTATGTCCGCCTGTACTCCTATATAAATCTAAAATATTAATTATGATTGGTATTTTCTAAAAAAAAATTAACTCGATACAGTAAGTAATGCTAAGCTTAAAAAGACAACAATGAACATATTAAATCACTCTCATCACATGGTAATGTAGTACTGAGTACCAAACAGTCCCGCAAGCATACACAACAGACACACTAATGAATACCCCACTAAAGAATACCCCCATTATTTTTATTTCTTTATTAAGCATATTGTGTCTAGTTATTATAGTAAATAATATTTAACATTGATTCTCTATTAGCAATGGTTTCCAACACGTACAGATATGGCACACTGAACACTTGATGCCAGAGTAAAACTCACACTTGATTTATTTTAACTTGAATCCGACAATTAAATAATAATACTTTACAATTAACATCGTCTTTTCTTCTAACATGTTTATAAATTAATAATTTCTGGTTTATAGTACACAAGAAGAAGATAATATGTAAATATGAAAATAGTATTAGTCCATTGGGAATAAATCACAATTTGTTAAATCAAACAAATGTTTTAGTATAAAATGGAGTTGATAATATAAAACTAGACGTTGAATTCCGAGATTTTATAATTATAAATAATAAAAGAGATATATTTTAATTTATTATGATGTTTAAATATTTGTATCTCTAAATGTTGTGAATAAATAATGTTCGTTTAATAAATATCTATTTGAGTACGTTTCTATTTGTTCTCAGTTTTGATTACTTTGAACGGTTCAGTAAAATGTGTTTCGTTTCGTAACATTTCCAATCGATTTATCACTAATATTCATGAGATGTGGTATATGGATTTTATGGTCTATTTTTACTTATAACGAAAGAATCTGCGATTATTTTTACGATATCTAAAACGGTTTCAATGGAATCAATTTTTTAGGTCCAGACAAAATTTTATGTTAAAAAATAGCAAATAGCAAAAAACTTCTTAAGCATAATTTTCGAATTCTTTTTTGAACATATTTTTAATATTATCTTTCAGTATGTATTTTCATTGGTTTAAATAATAAACCAATGAAAATACAGCGAAAAATGTAGTGTGACAAAAAAAAATTCTTATTTATTTATTTTTATACCCAGTATATGTAAATATACAATGTATATTAAGTTCGATCACGACTTTGTAACGCTTATAAATATTGATCATAGGCATGCATGTTTGGCATGTGTTCATAAAATGGGCTAATTCGGCCAATTCCGCGTGTCCGACCGTCTGTCTATTTCGGGATAGAAATATTTCGTTTGGGTTGGGCATTTAATGGATATCGGGAAATACGGCCTATGATGTTATCCTCACCGTACACGATCTAGGAGCTTGGATTTTTTCGATTTTATAATCAAAACTCAGTTCTGTAGCTCTTTTGGTTCAAAAGTTACAAGGTGGTCATTTTAGCTTATGGCTATTGACATAACGTAAATAATTAAAGTCATACTGCCATCATTCTGGTTACTATCTAAATGCAGTTTATAAAATGCAGTTTATTTACATTTACATGGGTCACAAAATTTAGTTTCAAGAATAAAAGAATCAAACGTCATCTCTTATAGATTTCAAAATTAAGTATATATAAAATATCTAAATGCTACTAAAACCAACAGAGAACCGTTATTTGTTACATTTAGTGTCATGATTACGTAACAGAAGAAGAATTTAATGTTTCACATAAAATACTGGAAAATTATTAGATTTTCCGATGTAACTGTTTATTGGTGCAAAGTCTTAAACAGTGCTTGGTTGTTGTTTTTCGTTTTTACGTTTAAATACTTCGTTACAATGTTTAGTAAAAACAATTTTTATTACATTTATCATTGTTGTTATCTCTTGGGAAATTTGTGGTAGTTTCCTCGCGATAAACCAACAGTAAAACATTTTATGTATGTACAAAATACACAACAACAAAAAAGTTAATAAATCGGATAACTATGAAATATAGATTCTGGTTTACTGAAATAATTTTTAAAGATAATAAATAAAGTAGTAGATTTTCTTCGAAGTATAAGGTGTTTTTTTAAGAGGGTGAGAACTTTAAATAAAAAATAAAAATACAAAATGATTAATTTTATTCATGAAATTTTTTTTATTTAGAAGTTCAATATAAGCCATAAATGTTTAAATATGATTTCGGACATATGTCCACCACGGCTGCTCCTGATGATCTGCAATCTGTCAGTCCAATTTTTAACGACTTCTCGTTCAATGGTTCGCTAACAGGTTTGTTAGCGTACACCAATGATTACCATATCCCCACAGAAAATAATCAAGTGGTGTTAAGTCACATGATCTTGAAGCCAGTTAACAGGTCCAAATCAAGAGATAATGTCTTAATAAAAATTTTTTTTAACAAATCAATGGATTAATGTGCTGTATGGACTGCAGCTCCATTCTGTTGAAACCACATTTCGTCTGGATCGATGTTTTCCATGTTTTCTAACTAAAATACGTTGATCATGATCATGGAGCATTTCGATAACGTGCTCCATTGACCGAAACGTTGGGTCCAGCATCATTTTTAAAGAAATAAGGACCGATGATACGCCTAACATGCAATCCACACCAAAAAGTGACTTTTTCTGGATGAAATGGTGTTTCCAATATGATTTGCCTGTTCTGGATTTGTCTCACTCCAAAATCTACAATTTTGTTTGTTAACAAAACCATTCAGTCAAAACTGAGCTTCATCATTAAACATAATTTTTCGATAATAAAAGAGATATGATTTTTAAAGCAAATTTTAATAATTTCAAAGCGTTGTTGAGGCGTGAGTCTTTCCATGATGAAATGGCAAACTATAATGAATTTAAAAAACAGTCATACCAAAATATATGTAATATTTTATTAAATGAAGAAGGTAACTTTGTCTTCCGTCAAAAAAATTCTTTAAAAATATGAACGATGTATATTTGTTTTAGTGTGAATCTACCCACGTACTATGAGCTGCACCAAAATAGCATTCATTTTCAAAATTAGTTTTTTATTCCCGTGACTTAACGCCATATGAAATCAAGGCTATAAACGCCAATAAAATCAATCAATTGAATATTACATAATCATATCAAGCCTATCACACACAGTTAAATCTGCGGGAAAACGATAACTGGATATTCGATTTTATCACCCTCCCCATCCCTGTTATTCATCCTTCCCCAAACCAATTATAAAATTTTGATAAATAACGCTTTTTTCAACTACTTTTGTGGTTATGTGTACCTAATATTGTTGTCATCGCTCATTCAAATACATTACATGGTATTATTTTTTTGTTCTATTTCATACATTATTGTAGATAGTAGAAATATTTTTGGATAGGTATCATTTGTAGAAAGTAATTTGAGGTAGGTTCCGTAAAGATAAGTACATTTTCTATGTACTAAACCAGTAAATAAACTATTTCTACAATAAAATAGGCGAAATTTAATTCAAGCGTTAAAAGAACAAACATAAACTATACTGAGCGTCAGGACGAACGCACAATAGACACAATGTGCATTTCTTCTGTATGCCCGCTTATTGACCAGTTCAAGTGGCCAAGCTCTGACGCTCTGCTCGATGCTGGGAGGTTGTTGTTTCGATTCCCAATGGTGACAGTTTGTCAATGAAATTAATTGAAAAAACTGTCTGCTTATGGTCAAGAACGAAAGTAACCGCCCATGCTTGTGAAAGTTTTCTGCAGTTTCCTTTAGAAGTTCCAGATGAATATTAAACTCAACTGCAGTCGTACAATCTACCAACTTCAAGCCTGCATACAAATTCCTTGTCCTTTAGGGGTCGATAACAAAGGGCTAGAAGGCCTACTTGCCAGGCTTCGACCTCCCCTCTGCTACTATTAGATGTTCGCTTATTTCTTCGTAACTACACAAATAAGTTGTAGAAAGAGGCTTTTAGGGCGCTTACATAGCTTACGCTGACTTTACATAATCGACATATCAAATAAATGTTCTATCGAATTGTACGTAGTAAAAAAGCCTACAGAAAAGATTGCGATACCAAATATTTCTCTTCTAAGGATCGAACCGCAGTAACCATTTTTATCTTTCTTTTAAATTTATAAAAATATATAAATATATTATGTGCGAAGCTATTTTGATCGACAATACCATGTTTCCTTATTCAATGTAATCCATGCGAAACTTAGTTTTGCATATAACTGAACTGAAAATCCCAAATATGGTTCATGTTAAATACGGAATCCTACGAAAATACGTTGACGTCACGCAAAGAAATTTAATGACGTGAAACATTTTATTAATTTGTTACTTTTATTTATTTGTTTATATGCTAATCCGAAAAAAATTATTCCACCAAGTGAAAAAAAAATTTTTGTTTGTTTTATTCTTAGAATTTTGTATTTGTACAATTTTTGTCAGTAGTATTGTTTTTGTCAAAGGACTCGCATATAATGAACTCACATACATATACATATAGTTGTATGATCACAATAATTTCGTTTATAATAAAATTAGTCAACCTTTAAGAAGTTACTGTTTTATATACGTATGAAAATAATTAACTAAAATATTTTATCATATTAGAGCTGTCTAGAGATGTGTATTATGTTTTTGTTTACCCCCAAATAATTTATTTACTTAATTGTTAAAATTTATTTCTTCTTTGTTGAATCGTCTCGACAGGGTGATATTACCAGTAAAAATTTGCTATTAAAAGAACAAACACATATTATACTGTGGATTTAACATCAGAATAGACAAGTCAGTAAACATGATCGCAATTGTAGCGCTCATTTTTCAGAACATTATAATTCAACTAAGGCTTATTCATTCGGTTTTCGAAAAAAATGCTTCGGATAAAAGTTTCTTACTATAAATATATGCTTATAAAATAACAAATTTTATTCGAAAAATTTCTCCAGAAATCGAATAATTTAAATGTTCTTTATAGATTCGTTACCTACAGATCTAGAATTTAAATCTAAGGTGATGTGTATCAGGGGTGGCCAACAAGTCGATCGCGATCGACCGGTCGATCACGAAGTCAATTTTTGTCTATCGCACGCGATGTTTTGACTAAAAGTAACTGAATAATTTGAGTTAAGACTTCAAGATTTTGAGAAAAATTAAAGAAATTGTTGAATTTATATCTTTTCTTTTAAAAAGGATTTATATGTGAAACGCATTAGCCAAAAAATTTCAGACATACTTCATATGGAGCAAAAGGCATTATAAAATGAAATTATAATTTTACAAACTAATTTTATCGACAATTTTAATACAATTTTTGGAAATACATCAACCGTGAAAAATATCGCAGTATATCCAAATGTAGCGAATAAATTTATTCTTGTTTCCGATCTACATACCTGTGTGAACCGGAATTTTCATACTTAAAGTTAACGAAGACTAAAAAATGCTCTGTCCTGACTAATTTCCATATTGAAGACTCATTATTATTATCTTTGTCAGGGAATACACCTAATTATGATTCCTTGGTTAGAGACATGCAAACTCAGTCGTCTCATTAATGTCTGTCTTTATCTGTAGCTTATTTGAATTAATTACGGCCCGTTAAATATTTATATTGTTTTCTAGGTGGGTATACAGGATGCTTCAGTGAGAGATGCACTCCCGCGAGTTATTGATAGATTAGCAAAAAAACAAATCTAACAATCTTGTATCATTCTTCCGTGATAACTTTAACAACATTTCCATATGTACGAACAAATAGTAAAAAGTAACAAGTCGATCGTGACACATTTTTAAGATAAGAAGTAGATCTTATGAACACAAAAAGTTAGCCATCCTTGATGTATATTATTTTCATTACATAAACAAATAATTAATTCATTTTGCTCAAAAAATAGCTTTCAGAAAATAAATTGATTGTTTGAGGCCTTAGGAAATAGACATAAATATACTTCAAAGAATATGAATTTTCTAATTACATTCGCTGATTCCATTTCACTATTAATTTGTCTTATTAAATTCGCAAAAACAAATAAATGAATAATTTTATACAGTTTAAAACATATATGTTAATTTATGAATATTATTTCTGTCACTTAAATTTCATGCTTTTATGATATAGAAATTATGATTTATCTTTCTGTGGAAACACACTTATTTTGGTCTAACAGTAGGCGTTAATCCCTTATATTATCAATTAAAGCGAAAAGGTACAATGGGGTTCGCCATAAAAGGAGAAACGTAATGTCGATGAAAGCAGATAAAATAATTTGATAGTTTATTTCTGCCAAATCCATTTGATTTTCAAAAAAATGCTTTGACCAAAAACTGTTACAATTATAACGAAATTTTTTTCAAAAATAAAATGAATTTAGCGCTAATCGATTGTAAATCGTTCAAAAGATCATTTGGAAAGTGTGTAGTACACAGTCTCCTAAGTTATGAGCTAAGTTGCGGAGCTAAGCAACTGGTGGAGTCTTTTTTGCATTTGTCAAAACGGTAAAGGTCTAGACCTATTGAGTAAGCCATAAACTATTATATATCACTCTCATAACTAAGGCGAATTAAATGATTTAGCATAAATTAAAATTGATAAAATCATGCAGGCTCCAGGTGGACAAAAATTCATTCACATTCCTCATAATACATTGGGAAAGTGAAGAATTCATACTTCGCGTACATGATATCGAAGCATTCATATTTCGCGAAAAGCGTGTATTAGCGAATGTCCTCCACAAGGAGATAGACCTATTGGCGTTGTACCAATGACATAATTTCGCAAAAATTTCTTCAAGTATCCATCGATCTTACCTACTGGATGTCGAAAATGATCATCTTCATTTTTTTTATTAGACGGTCATTTTCGACATCTATTAGGTAGGATTGATTGTAGTTTCATTATTACAGCTTTAATAGTTTCCAAGATATTTTACTTTAAGATTCAACATTTTGGTGATTGACTCACTCAATATCATCAAAATTCTAGGATGCTTCCAGTTGTCCAAGAAATCTGTTGAAATTTTAACTAACATCTCAAACAAAGATTACATTAATCCATAACTGATGATCATGTGTATTCCATACAACACGTTTATCACATTTATCCTATATACTATACGCTATGCAATAGGAGTGCTATATGTATGTATCATATGAATTCACATTGGTAATACATTATGGATCAATTGATGATGGGGACACTGTAGACACAGCACGATTCGTATATACCCTCGCATTGGGTGTGTTTGGATGAATAAATATCTTAGTATCCTAAGTTAGATACTCAGCATAAAAATAAATTCAGGTCTTAGCGACTAAGTCGCTTTTCGACCTGGACAGATTTGCAGACTAAGTTGTCATTTTTGTTTATGTTTACGTACAGCACATAGCTAAACACATATATAAGTACCTATAAATAATTAAATAAATAAATATATCTAGAGCACGGAAGTGCGCTAGACCGAGTTTAAGGGGCTTTTGGCCTTCGTACTTACAGTGCTATTACTTATCCTTAATTTAGACGGTTTTTTCAGGTACTGTGACTTTTGAACGAAAAGAGCTACAGTGTTGAGTTTTCGACTATAAAAACTTTACAGAATTATAAGAAACAGGTTTTTCAATCAAAATATATTTAATATAAATTTGTTTCTTACTTTTTTGTCGGTTATAAATTTATTTATATACTAATACGGATGATAACTAAGCTAAGTTGCTAACTATCTGCAAGGTGTCCCGGATGGAAACTAAGTTAGATATTCTGAGTATCTCGCTTAGGATACTTTGATATTTGTTCGCCCAAACACACCCATTGTAATGTATAATATGTTAAGAGGTGATGATTCTTATTTGAATAAATTCCCAACAGGAATTTTTTACCTAGAGTGTTTACTATGTACACTTGGCGTCAAAAGTTGATGTTTAAAAAAATTTATAATTGATTTGTGCCTTATTTATTCGGTTTTCGAAACAAGTTTTCGAATAAAAGTTGCTCATTAAGTATATACTAACAACTTATAAAACTTTTAAATGATAGTGTGAGTTTTTACACATTAATAAAATAAAAGTCATGTACACTCCCGTTCAAAAAAACAGACTTGAACTGAATCAGTCTCTCACAATTTTGATTATTCTTGTAGTTAGTAACAGATACAACATTTTACTTAATTTTTATACAGAAGAGTAAGATATAACATTTAACATGTATTAACATTACATATATTTTTTAAATTCTCACTCTGTCACTGACACCGTATATACAAATAAAAAATATAAATTCAGTTTATACTTCTATAAACTATATTTTTTACACACTTAAAAAATATAATACTACTTATCTTTGTTTATAAATAAATAAAATTATACATTATACAGAGAGTTGCAAAAGTGAGGAGTTTTATAAAATGTAAGATACTTAACATTTCAGGTATATTCATTTTTTTTGAACCGGAGTGTATTTATTCTGAGGAAATTTATAAGATCAAACTTAATTAAGATCATTCGGTGTTCACTGTATGTAACAATTTTGTATTCCATTCATTTGTACCTACCAAACAATTTGTTCCGCATATTAATGTTTAAATGTTACAAATCGTAAATAGTATAAATACTGATAGAACTGTGTTGTTACTGATACTGAAGAATTGCCAATAAATTATATTATTTAAATTAAATAAATTTTCGGCTATATAATACCATCATTAGAAGAATAGAAATATATATATATATATATATATATATAATTATATATAATAATAAATTTATTTGTTAAAATCAAAATAGATCATACAAAGGATTCATAAGTACACAACATATTAGATTAATATTTGTTATTCATTCAAGATGAACTGTTTTATTTTGGAAACTTCTCGAATAAAAAAGTAAAGATCGTTTATTTGAGCCTTAGTTTTTATATCGAATAGCGGATAGAAGTCGATGTGATCCAGATTGACGATACATTTGGCAAGATAGTGGTTTCTTACGCTCGTATAGTGAGGATATTCAAAGAAAATGTGGAATAAATCGTCCGGTTTTCCAGTATTGCATATTGTACAAACAGTGGAAGGGTCTAAAGTTTCTTTAAGATTTTTGCAGTAAATTGTTATTTTTGTTATAGGTGCAGCTCTCAATTGAAAAATTAACCGCTGTCTATCAATAGCTGTGTTGCTGTTATACACAATTGCTGAAATACCATTAGCTGAAATATATTTATATATAGGGCAACTGTGAAGAATGGCAATTTTATCCAGGTCGCGGCGAGCCAGAACCTTTTTATATTCTTCCAGCATGGGGGGTATAGCGGTTTTCAAAAGGTTGCGATCTTGAGCGTTCCAGATATCCGTAAAACCGCAATCTACGACCATCGTTCTTATTTGTGATACCCAGTTGTATTTTACCATGTTGTCCGTTGTCTGGTCAAGTTCGAACTGACGACGAAATATTATTTTTGCATATCGGTACTCGGGTAGTGCAAGAAGTTTCTGCCACCACTGGAGAGCATTCTTGAATATATACCACAATAGATGTACATGGCCTGTTTCTGATCTGACTATGCAGCTTGGGGAGTTATTTGGTAGCCAGTATAAGCTCTTAAGGAATTGGCATTGCACTCTTTCTATATGGTTTGGATATCTAATTGCGCATATTTCCGAACAGTATAAAAGAACAGTTGATACCGTGCTCAAAAAAAGTTTGTACTGATTCTCATTTGGACATCCAGTTTTTATTAGAATGTTCATCAGATTTGCGGTAGCAATGCGCCCTTTAGTGGCCAAATTTGAAACTGCTTTTAGGAAGAGGCCCGAAGAAGAAAATGTAATACCAAGGTAGTTATGTTCTTGAAAAATTCCGATTTTGTGGTCGCAGAATTTGAAGACTGGAGATGAGCTTAGCCTACCCTTGTAGAAAATTAAAATTTTTGTTTTTTCGGGATTTATGACCAGGTTGTTTTCGTTGCAGTAATCAGATAAGGCGTCGATCTGCTTCTGTGCTTGTCCAGGAGTATTTGATAAAAGCACCAGGTCATCTGCATATAAGAGTCCTAACAGGTTTCGGAGTTATTCAAATTAATCCCCGAGAGCCCCTTTTATATATATATATATATATATATATATATATATATATATATATATATATATATATATATATATATATATATTGTCGCGGTATCTTGGCTCTCTTTAGCCTTCAAAAGGAGTGCTGTAGAATCTACAACTGATCCCGATACTCGTCACACACGAAAAAACACAAATATTAGTAAAGGTTAAAGGTTTACTAAATCTATGTAAATTGGACAAAACGCACTCTAGAAAAAAAATTAAATAAAACAAAATTTTTATACGATTCAAACCTGAAGCTTATTTGATTTGAAAGAAAATTTGAATTTAATTTTTTTATTTCCACAATTATAATTGAGTCTCTATCTCGTATTAATACCACAATATACAACTGACTTTACTTGAACAAAGAATTTGTATGTAGAATAAGAATAGGCAGGTTGTACGACTGCAGCCGACTTTGATAGGAACTATGTCAATATTTATTTGGAGTTTGTGAAAGGAAACTGCAGAAAACCTTCACAACCATAGCCGGTTTCTTTCGTTCTTGACCATAAGCCGACAGTTTAGTCAATTAACCGCCCCATTCATTTTTTTTCTACATCAATTTAATTGACAAACTGCCATCATTGGCATCGAACAAGCAACCTACCAGTTCCGAGCAGAGTGCCTTTAACAGTTTGGCTACTCGGACTGGTCAATGAGCGGACTGGTCACATACAGACAGACGTGAAATAGTAAAAACTCTACTTACAAAGTTAAGTTTATTCTATCAGTTTAGTTTTCTTATGATAATGAATGTTTGAAGCACCTAGAAAGTTGGAAATGTAAGGAAATAATTTAGTTGGCAAGTTTACAACATCAATACAACGGGTTTTTCTAGTAACTCATACCTATCATTCAATATAATCATTTTTAGTATTCAAAACAAACACTATTAATTAGATTTTGATAAATTAATATGTATTCAAATAATTGTTAAAAACGTGTTTGGCACACATTTGAAGCTTGTGTATTAGGAGCAATATATAATACGACATATAATACGACATCATTTGCACATTGTTGAAATGATACCGTATCAAGAGCAGTGCCGGATTAAACCAGAGCGAGGTCTGTAGTAAATCGTAGCAAGAGGCTTTTGTTTAGGTTCAAAACTTTTGGATATAAAATAAAACCGCACTTTAAAAAAAATGTTTCTCAGTTTAATGTGGGCAAGAGATAAAACTAGTCAAACCAATGTCTCTAAGCAAATCATATTCTATATTCTTGTCCCATCGTGTTCATTAGCTCATTTCTAATGCGCTTTAATGTTGAAAAAAAAAAAAATTCTCCACTGCAAATGGCGATAATCCAAATAAAGAAAATGCGTTCGACTATTTCTATATTTTGGAAACACGATTCTAATGAATTTCCCATTAAAAGTTAATAAAACTGCAGTTCCACGCAGCTTTTTGCTGTTAAAAGAAGCAACCACTTCGGTTTCTGGAAACTCAGCAAACTGCATCAGTTGGACACCTAGACTTTCTTCCAAATCCATTGGGTAGGAAATTCTTACGAATCAGTTGACGATAATTGGAGTTCAAAACTTTTTCTGCTGTAATACGTTTTACAAATGCAATAGTCACTTGATGGTACGCTTCCATACGTTTAACTAACGCAGACAATACATTAACAGTTATGATAATAGACACCTGCATTTCAAAATATTTCCCAGGTATTTGATTTTCTATAACTCCATCGAGTGTTCCAGGTATTTTACTCGAAGCTTGTGGCTAATATTCTACACAGCCAGTCATGACTTTGACTTATGCCTTATAATTTGAAAAAGTGTGCCACATTGCAAGGATGTATCCAAATTGTGGTGTTGTCAACTTAATGTAGACCTTCCAATGACCCGTAGAATTAGCTAACTCTTGCTACGTGGTTCATCCGAGCACAACGATCAATAACCATTTACATAATGCGTATAATTTAGTAGCTTCTTCGAAGAAATTCTTCGAAGAGTTAGTTGTTTTTAAAAGGTTATACTCGTATGTTATATGTTATTATGCTGGTGACTAGACGCTGCTATTATTCTAAGTACGTAAATGAGTAAAATGAGTACAAGTACGTAAATGACTTGAATGAGTAAAATATATTTAATATTTTAAATATATTTGATATTTTTAAATGTCTTTTCTGTAGAATTGAAGACTTTAAATAATCTAAGTGTTAAAAAAAGAAAATGCAAAAAATTGAGACTACATTTTCGTCGGACAAATTTATGATCTTTATTCAGGGGCCCAAAATGTAAATGTGCAAAAATTCGAATGGGAAAATTTCTTCAACTAATGCGAGGTTTCCACCATGTCGATATTTATGTGTACGTACAATACATAAATAAATTAAATCGACGAAGAAAGAGCTGAAGAAGAAGTACCTTTGTAATATAGTATATAAGTAAATTGTTGACGACATAATAGTTGAGATGTTACGATGACGCCTTTGAGACGCGGTCAAAGTGGCCGGTCGTCGTCGTCGTCGTCTAACATTCAATCATTTGTTGATTGATTACATGCAATATTGGTACTTGTGAATCTGATGCTTTTATATTAAAAATATACAAAGTGTAACAAATTTAAATCTATATATATATATATATATATATATATATATATATCTATATATAAATATATATATATATATATATATATATATATATATATATATATATATATATATATATACATATATATCAGATATATCAGATATATACTTATACTTAATATACAAAGGGATAAAATTTGTTTGTTTGTTTGTCCCGGGTAACTACTGAACCGATTCTAAAAATTCGTTCATTGATATACAACTACATTATTCTCCAGTGACATAGACCATAAGTTCCGGTGTCACGTTTTCACGTGGTACGCGAAAAACCGAACTTTTAAACAATGCGAGAAAGAAATAAAGTTTAAATATAAAAAATGTTAATTTAATATAAACAACTTTTGTGTGAAATATTTTTCATACAACCAATTGTTTACACGATTTCAGTACGAAGCCTGTGTGGGTCAGCTATAAGAAATAAAGAAATACCCAGCGTTTTTCGAAAAGAAACCCTTAAGGACCCAATTTCTTTAAAGTTAAAGACATGAAAATTTTTATTTTATTTATGTATATATTACAATAGGCGATTCCTAGTTTTTGGAAAATGGACCTTCAGGGAGTGAAACACGGAATGAGCGTTTATATAAGTTCAGTATTTTAAAATTATAGAAACATGGAAATTGATATGTAGTCTATAAAATCTAAATAAACAAATAAATACGTGAAGCAGTGTTTTTAAGATAATCGGTCTTTGACTGGGGGAAATATTATATTACTCAGTTATATTGGCTTAACATTTTTGTGGGTGAATCCGCAAAGGGTACTACCAGTATATTATAAACATTGAATCATGTATAGAAATGTTAAAATTGCAGTAATTGCTGCATGTATAGATAGACTCTTACATTTGACGTATTTTAACGAATCTCATTTGATGTATTTAATTGAATTAAACCAGTTATTCATAATTAATTTAATGAATAAATATTTTTAATAAGCTCTTTCACAAAAGATATTCTCTTATTAAATTTGTGATTTTATCTTTATTTTGCCAAGGCCGTTGTGAAAATAAAGAGAATAATACGGTTGTTGTAAGGTCACTTGTCTCTCATTCCTAGCTTAGATCTTTTAAATTTTTTATTCACAGAGAGTATTCATATTCGAATCTAAGCTAATATTGTAAAGAGAAAATATTAGATTTTTTGTTTGTTTGTTTGTAATTGATAAATTCAAAAAATACTTAACCGATTTTAAAAATTATTTCACCTATCGAAAGATACATTATCAGCAAGTACCATGGGCTGTATTTTTTTTTTTTTTTTAATTAGAGATCACTACGAAAATTGAAATAATGTAACCCATGATAGTATAATCTATGTAAATAAAAATTTAATGTTGTCCGTTGGTAACCGCATCCCTTGCGAACGGCTGGACCAATTTGGCTAACTTTTTTCTAAATTTTCGTTATAGCCCGAATAAGGTTTTAGCTATTAGTTTATTAAAGTTAAGATAAATTGGAAAAGTTGCCCGTAAAATTGCAAAATTCTAAAAAACTGAAAATGCTTATTTTTATGAAACTTTTGTATGATTTTTTATGTTTACTTCTTTAAAATACACCCAACTATTTCCTTACACACTCACACCCGTGGTCCCTTACACACCCACGCCCTTTAGGGGGTGTAAAAATGTGTAGCTTTAAAACCTTAAGAGATTGAAAAAAATTGAAAGACAAGAAAATTTTTTTTCTTCAAAATAAACAACGCTCACAGCAGGGTGTGCGGGTGAGTAAGGTAAATTTTTGGAAAATCTTTGCTTTTACCCGAATTTATCCGAAATATCTTTGCTTTTACGTGGCGAAGCCCCACAGGTGAGCTAGTAATTAAAAGATAACGTAGAAACTATCACTACGACGATGGATCGATACTAAAGTGGTCTATGGAAGATTCGATTCATTATATAACATATTTTCAATTGAATACACTCTGTGTACTATGAATTGATATCACATAAGTTTGTCTTTGTTTTTTCCATAGTAATATTACACTCATTTTAATTAAACAAGGCATTGACTGATGACGCTTAATTACCTCATTTTTATTATCAACTGTGTCGTTGAACTTTTTTTATTCGATGTGCAATATGTATGGAAATAATGTTATGCTCATACGAGCACAGACAAGTACCAGTTTCATCCATCCCATATAAATATACAGTGTGGCTGTAGTAGAAAATTATCATTGGTAACTTTGCAATTTATCTCAAAAATATGAGATTCTGCACGGTTATTACGATTTACAAGTTTGAAAATGGGGCAAAATTGAGTGTCATAGCACAATGTGATCCACATTTTTGTCTCAGATGTAATTGGACTTTCACTTGATAGACACTGTAGTGATCTGGTAGTCGGAATGATAACCTTACGTCTGGATTTTCAGAGAAGACCCCACAGCCTACTTTTCTATCATGCTTAGATCCGTCAGTATAAAATACTACGCCCTTCAACCTGACCGAAGTTATCGCCCCACTAAGTCCAAGACAGCAAAGCAAGACCAAGACAGTCTTGGTATCGGTCTCGGTGTTGTCCGATCTTGGCCTTGGTCTTGCTCAATTCTTTGTAGTCTTGGTCTTGGTCTTGCGTATTCCGTCTTGGTCTTGGTCCTTGTCTTGCTCAAACACTTGTAGTCTTAGTCTTGGTCTTGCACATTTAGTCTGTTACTTACTACTTACATGGTTTTGGAAATTTTTCATGGCTTTTTATAGGTATAAATTATAAATAATCAACAACTAATGCCTATAATTAATTTAGCTTTATTTAACAATAATCAAATAATATTTACCGCATTCAATTGGTTTTTATGTTAAAAATATTAAAAAAATAAGCTTAGCTCTTCATCAAGCATGTGTTAACCTGACATCGGAAAATAATAGTTGCTTCAAGAATATTCGTGTAAATCCTTTTTTTCAGAGAATGGTACAGTTTACCAGTACCTTTTTTTATATTTGATGTTTAAATTTAGTGGAGTAAACTGGAAATCTTAAACACACAAAATGATTTGTTCCAACAAAAACATATATTGAAGTTACGACAAATATTTTCATATATCCTATTTACAACGGAAGTTATAATTTTTAGTTTATTCTCGGTTATAATTCTCGGTCTTGGTGACGGTCTTGTTCTTGTTGATTCGGTCTTGGTCTTGCTAGTGTATGTATGATCCTGGACTTGGTCTTGGTCTTGCGATTTTGTAAGACCAAGAAACATGCAGTGTTATTGTATGTAATTAGTAATGTATACGCTGATAATTTGACCTACTGGTGGTTGAACGGGAGTGTACAATAATTTGACAATTATTTCTAGCCAGAGAATCTCTGTCACCCCACCGTATGTTTCAGCAGCCAAGAATGACAAGGCTGTTTTGTTTAGTCAATGACGAAGCTTCGCCGTTTATTCATGCTTATGTTAGATTATATTACGTTGTATAACTTGAAAATTAAATTAAACTGAAAATTAAGCAGACAATAATGCTGTTTACTAGGAGATAGATCGTAGTCCCTTCATGATTACACTTAACATTCGTTACAGTACCGTTACTAAACTGATGAATCATTAGTCATCAATTTTGATTGTGGGATGTACTCATTTGTCATTAATTTTTAGTCTGACTAAATTTTCCCCTATACTGGAACAGAGAGTCAACAGTAAGGGTTACAATATTGTATCACACCGCTTAAAGCTAACCCCGATATTTGTCCAAAGATGGCTCACTATATATAACTAAATTAACTATTATCATATTCACTGAAATAGTTTTATTAGATACTTTCTGTGCAATATTTCTATAATTATTTACTTTCAATTCTTCCTATAAATATTACAATCTATCTCGACTGAAATATGACTAGGCTCTTTCGATAAAATGTAGAAAATATATGGAATATGTTTGTTATTATGATTAATACATTATTTGTTGTTGAATATTTGTTGAATAATGTTCATCACTCTTATATTTCGGTATCACCATATTATACGAGAGACCAC
Source organism: Nineta flava (assembly GCA_963920215.1). Lineage (NCBI taxonomy): Eukaryota > Metazoa > Arthropoda > Insecta > Neuroptera > Chrysopidae > Nineta > Nineta flava. Next base: position 84,854,101 of record OY986042.1, read on the forward strand.
TGCTTTCTATTCAGGATGTCACAGAATAAGATTATTAATGAATTTACAAGATTGTTGGTTCTTTTTGATATTTTCAGAAACTATTTCAATATGTTATGAACTATTTATTGAACACATAAATGGTTCATAACATATTGAAATATATATATGAACTATTTATTGAACACTATTTATGAACTATTTTTTATCGACAAGACCGCCAGTCGCCTCGAATTTTGACGATAAATATAATTGCCACTTGGATAATTTTACAGGTAAAGATAAAATCTTTTGATATGGAATGAGGACTTCTTCCTCTAAAACCATTTTTTTATTTAAACAAATATTTATTATGAATTATCAAATTGGGAATTTTTTTAATTAATTTTATATTTTCCTATGATAATAAGAAACAAAGGATCTTATTCGTTTTACCACCACCTCTCCAGTCAAAATGGTTGAAAATGGGTGGAATTGTTTGAGAAAGACCACAGGAAGTGATTTCAGAGAGAAAAGTCCTTTTCGTCCTTGAAATCCTTAACCAAACCCAGCCCAACCTAACCCAACTCAACCCAACCCAACCCTCCGACAATTTAAAATTGTTTACAATTTTTTTTACTTAAAATGAAAAAAAAAATTTTTTTGAATTTCAAGGATTTCAAGGACGAAAATGTCTTTTTCCTCCTTGGAATAACTTAATGTCCTGACAAACCATTTTCACCCATTTCTATTCATTTTCAAGCATTTTTACTTCGGGGTTGGGGGTTTAAAACAAATAAGATCAAATTTTGAGCTTGGGGCTCAGGCATGATGTGAAAACATACCCAACTAGCTAAAAAAGGCACCCGGGTTACCGAAACTTAAAAAAATTTAGAAAATTTAATATTATTTTTTTCTAAATTTTAACGTCAATTTTTTATATTAAAAATTTTAAATTTATTGATAAATAATTTAATTCCTAAATTTTATTAATGCAGATATTTGTATAGAAACTATAAACTATATTAAAGATCTAGCCATTATAAACTTTATATTCATATACAATGAATGTTAAATTCTCACTTAAGACACGAATGCCAATGACTGCAGACTGTCACAGAGCCAATCGTTACTATGAAAACGTGACATTCTAATAGGAACTTTCATTTCACTCCCCATATAAAATCTTGTATAGTCTCGTTATAATTATTTTCACATCAAAAAACCATTACATATCATTATCAAACCATATAACATGTGTATTTAAAGAAGTGTATAAAAATAATTTTTTATAGAAATTATATGTATTTTTTTCTTATATTCGTGATAATGAGTGATGAGATATTATTATTTTCGAGAAACATTTATTTAAAAAAAAGCAATGCTACAATAAACGTTTGAGTGGTTTTCATTATAAAATTTATGGTAGTAAAATATATACATCTGTTGTGGTTCTTCTCTTCCAACGTAGTGTCGTCAGCAAATATATTATATTCTGAAAATATAAATTATCCTTTGTTACATTTTAATAATAAGAACGACATGTGATCCATTAAACTATGAAAAAGATATTTCCAGTTCATTTACGATAGAAAAATCATTTTGTAATAGAAATTTTGATTATTTTATGTTAAATCATAAATATTAAATATAAGAACAACCCTTGTCAGTTTCGTGTGGTGATGAAAGTAAGTACGTGCTTGTGAATAAATTTGTTTATATTTTTCATTAAATATAAATAATGTGAAAATAGCATCATAATACGTTTAGAGATTCGTAAGTCAGATTTTGTTGGTAAGTTGATAGTATCAAGTTTTTGACAGTTTGAATATTACGCCAGTCAAAATCAACACAAAAAATCGCTAAATTCGAAAACATGATGTATCTCTGATTTTTTAGTATGTTCCAACTCCCAAAAAGTTGTGGAAAAATTTTTACACTCGAAAAATCTTTGGACTTGATTCAGATTCTGCTCTATATCTCCTAATCCATGCAATTTTCATCGAAATCTCTACACGTTTTTAAGAACATTAAATTTTTGCCAAATTAAGCCCAACCGGAGCTCTGTAGGTCAATTGGTTACCAAACCAAAAACCAAAAGATAGGAAAGGTTATGGAACATTTCTGGAAAAATGCGTTATTAATAAATAATTGCGTTATTTATTTACTTCAATTTACTTATAAATATCCATTTTTTTCAAGTCAATTATTATTATTTTTGGAGTAGGTGCCAGCCTTACCTGCTGCCTTGTTGTCGATTATGAAATGCCTTGCAGTCAAAGTGAAATTAAATGTATACCTACTCGTAGTTCGCTACTTCGTTAATACACGTTTGTTAACCTTGGTTGGCACCAACTCCAAAAATAATAATTGATTTGAAAAAAAATTATGTTTATAAGTAAATTGAAGTAAATAAATTATTTTTTACTTTTTAGTGCATTTATTCATAGCAAATATTTTTATATCCGTTTTGTTTTTTGTAAAATTTTTTTTTAGTGGTTTTTTTCTTGTTAAATTTTTTTATTAGTGCATTTTTATTGCATGGCAGATTTTTTTACATCCTTTTCTTTGTAAAATTTTTTGGAGTCGGTTTTTTTTTTAAATTTTTTTATTTGAAGTTGGTTTTTTTAAAAAGTTTTTTATTTTTCAATTTCTAGTGAGTATACCCTTTCAAACAAAAGAGAGTTTTCAAAATCGATCAACAACAATTGACGGAGACATTGGTGATCATACAAATAAAATGAGAATTTTCCTCGTGTTCCATGGGATCCCCTCATTAGTATGTCAATCTCGGTGGCAATGGGACCACCGAGAGAGTATACCTTTTCAAACAAAAACGAATTTTTCAAATCGGTTGATAAATGACGTTTTGAGGTAACAAACATAAAAAAATGAATTGACAACCTCCTCCTTTTTTGAAGTCGGGTTAAAAAACATAATAGAGCCACTAGGACTCAAATCGTAGACCTTCGTCTGTCCGGGATGGATCTCTGACCAATTAAGATATGATTACAATAGTATAATAGAAATTCGGAACTGTAATGTATCACATTACAGTTCAATGAGTAATCGATCAGACAAATTTATTAATTTGAATATGATTTTAATGAATTAATTACTTTTGTACTCCATGTATTTTGATATTTGACAAATAAATTATATGTACAATAATTATTAACATTATTAACATGCTTTACTTGTATGTATCAATCTACAAATTTTCATATCTCTTACCTATGTATAGTGTGAATAGTCTACCGGTTCATAGTGTGATAGTATAGTTTATAGTTTCCATAGAAATGTCATCAACAAAATTTTAATAAAAAAATTATATTTCCAGCGGTTTAAATTAAGAAAAAAATAATTATTTGATATAAATTTCAAAATAATTTAAAATAGAATAAAGAGATTGATAACAAAATTAATTTTAATGTGTGTCTCCCCTTACTTCTTCATAATGGCTATACTTTTACGAGAGTAAGAGCATCCTATGCTTTGGTTTAATTTTGTTGTCAATCTCTTTATGCAAAATAATTTCAAATAGAATAGAATAAAGAGATTGACAACAAAATTACATGTTTTTAATTAATTAAAACATTAATTAAATGTTTTTTAGTTTTTTTAAACTTTAAATTTTTATTATATATATGTATATATAATTCTAATTCACATATATTCACTATTATTCTACTCATTTACAATAATTATTTTTATTTAATATGTATTTAATGTCCGAAAACTAAGTTCGAGCTAATTCCAAAACGGTTATCATCATCATGAAGTTCCATATCCTATTACAGGATTTTGGAGACCACTCGATCCCATCGAATTCTGTCCATTGCGGCCGACTTTAAATTGTAGAACGATTTAATGTATGAATATTTTTTTATATTCGAGATCCACGTGATCCGTTTTCTGCCCCTTGATGCAAAGCCATCCATTTTACCGCACATAATTAGTCTCTGAAGTTCGTATCTATTTCCTCTGTATATATGTCCGAAGTATCCCAATATTCCCTTTTTAATTAATTTAACTAAACATCTTTCATATTTAACTTTACGGAATACTTCAACGTTACTTAATTTCTCCGTCCACTTTATTTTTAGCATTCTTCTGATGCACCACGTTTCAAATGCATTCAGTCTGGCTTCACATACACTTTTTAATGTCCAAGTTTCGCACGAATATAGTAGTGCGGACCACACATAGCACCTTAACATTTTAAACCGATAATTAAAACACAATTTTCTGTTAGTTAAATAAGCCTTAAGTTTTACAAAATTATTTTTAGCGACAGCTATACGTTTTTTAATTTCACTTATTTGGTCATTGTTACAGGTGAATAGTTTTCCTAAATAGTTCATTTGGTTAACTTGTTTTAATTTTATGCCATTACATTTTATATTAAATGTAGGTTGAACAGACTCTTTACTGAATATCATGCACACCGTTTTTTTGATATTGATTTTTAATCCATATTGTTCACTTACTATGGTTATTTTGTCCACGATAGTTTGTAAATCACTTTCACTTGATGCTAGCAGTACTGTATCGTCTGCATATTTTAGATTATTCATTATTTCTCCATTAATTTTTACACCAATGTTATGTTCACTTAAAGCTTCTTCTATCACTTTTTCGGCATAAATGTTGAACAATAGTGGAGACAAAACACATCCTTGTCTTACACCCTTCTTCACGGTTATATTAGAAGTATTTCCGTAGTTGGTCTTAACCGTTACCTCTTGATTCCAATACAGATTTTTTAAAATTCTTATTATTTTCTTTTCAATATCTAAACATTCCAGTATATCGAACAGTTTATTATGTGAGATACTATCGAACGCCTTTTCATAATCAATGAAACAACAGTACACACGCAAATTATTTTCTATTGCCCGTTCAATTAGGAGGTTTAGACTGATAATTGCTTCCCGTGTGCCCATTCCTTTCCTGAAACCCATTTGTGTAGGCCCTATCTCATTCTGTATAGCCGTCTGGATTCTTCTTCGTATCATTTTTAAGAAAATTTTTATAATATGACTCATTAAACTGATCGATCTGTAATCCGTACAATCACTAGAGCTTACTTTTTTTGGAAGCAGGATAAAGGTCGACTTACTTAAAATGATCGGAATTTTTTCCTCTGTATATATTTTATTGCATAGTTTCCATAATTTATTTATCCCATACGCATTAAGATTTTTTAGATACTCTGCAAAGATTCCATCCTCTCCACATGCTTTACCATCACCAATTTCTTTGATTGCTGCTTCTACTTCTGCTAATAATATCGGAAAATTCGATGAGTCTTCTTTACTATCATTATTCACTGGATTACGGGTTTCGTCACAAAATAGTTCTGTAATATATTCCTCCCATCTATTTATTATTTCTGTTTTAGTTACCAGTAATTTTCCGTCTTTACTTTTTAGGTTTGCACATTTTTTATTACAATATATTCCGCACATATTCTTTATTTCTTTATGTAATTTACCTGGGTCATTTAATCGTTCGTACAATTCAATATTTTTACATTTATTTTCCATCCATAGCTGCTTCGCTACTTTTATCGCTGCTATTATTTGTTTATTTTTTAATTTATATTGTGTTGGATTGTCCTTAAGAGTTTTTCTTTCTTTCATTAAACTAAGTATATTTTCTGTCATCCAGCCCTTATTTACTTCGATTTTTTCCTCATTTTTCAATGCCACCTTTGCAGCTGTTTTAATTGCCTGAATAAAGTTATCAGTTTCGCTATCTATGTTTAATTCACTGGACTCTTTTGTCGCAATTTCATAGTTTTCCTCGAATTTTTCTTGAAATATTTTCTTAAAGTATTCGTTTTCTAATTTTTTCATATTTATGATTTCATCTTCTTTCTTATTTATTTTCTCGAAAACTTTTAATCTTATTTCCATATTCGCTAATAAGAGTACGTGATCGGAGTTTTAATTGCGTTCCTGTATCTCTCATTAATTAATATATAATCAATTTGATTTTTAATTATTTTGTCAGTCGTATCTCCAGGTGCCTTCCAAGTATACAATCTTCTGGCGGGTTGCTTAAACCATGTATTGGTGATGATGAGTCTATGACTGTTTGCAAATTCGGCTAAAGTATCTCCTCTTGAGTTTCTTTTCCCAAGTCCAAATGGGCCAATGGCGGGTTTTTCTTCATTGCTTCCCACTTTTGCGTTAAAGTCTCCCATTATAATTGTGCATTCTCGACTTTTAGTTAAAGCAAGTATATTTTCCAAACGGTTATAAAACTCTTCACACTGCTGTTCGGAGCTGTCAGAAGTTGGTGCATATATCTGTATTATGTTTGTTGCTGTCGGTTTGGTGTCCATTTTAACCATAATAATTCTTTCAGACTCATATATTGTGCCTATTATTTTCTTTTTTAATTTATTATTTAATATGATAGCTACTCCGTTATTATGGCTTGTGCCCCCCGAATATATGACAGTATAATTATTTTTCTGAAAAACGGTTATAAAGAGTTATATTTAAAAAAACCAAAATGTCCATTATTTAGATTAATCAATTTATAGTATAAATATAACAATCCAATCTGGAAGAAAAACCTAATGCAATTGCAATTGAAAACTTTATTAAAAATATAGACAAAAAATATCATTACATTTCAAATTGTGCCCCAATTCCTAGAACATTTATTTGTATTTTATAAATACGTATTTCGACTACATTGTATTCATCATCAGTATGAATTAGCTAATCGTAACTATCTCTGAGATATGGATTCACAGGTATGTTGCTTGTTACTAATTGCTTATTGATTAATTCAAAATTTTGTAATCTTTTTGATGTGAAAACATCTATAGCAACATCTATAGAGAATGAAATGAAATATCAGATTATACAATGTGACGTTTTTTTTGACGTTTATTGTTGGCTAACGATTGGCAATGTGACAATCATCGGCATTCGTGTTTTAAATGGGAATTTTACATTGTATGTATCTAGTTTATAGTTATCTAGTTTATAGTTTCTATAGAAATATCTGCGTTTACAAAATTTTGAAAATAAATTATTTGTCAATAAATTTAAAATATAAAATAATTGGCGTTTTAAAACTTAGAAAAAAATAATTATTGGATATAAATTTCCTATATTAATTTTTGCAGATCGGATAACGCCGGATTTTTCAGCTAGTAAGAAATGTGTTTACATCATGAGTGAGTTCCAGGCTCAAAACTTTTTTTATTTGCCAACTTAATTATAAAACATAATACAATACACTATAATTCTATTTTTAATTCATAATTAAAACATTCTTCATATTTTAAATCTGTGTACTTTGGTGGTGTTTGAATGTTAAAACAATTAGAATTATGTCGATTCGTTTTTTAGTACTCATTATATTATTAATTAGTTTCCAAGAGAAAAGATGTATATACATTTGATATGAAAGTATAATGACAACCACATACACTAATTTAATGTTTGAAACCACAAAGTAGTACCATTTGTTGATATTATCATCCCTCGAGCTTTTACACAAAATGTACCATTGGGATTTCTTATAGTTTAAACATTTATACAAAGCATTCGAATGTGTATAGAAAAGTTTTCCATTCAATTTGTCTACATTTTATGGGTGGCATTCATAGTCGAATTCTATTTGTATGCAGATATATTGTTAGATAGATAGATTGTAACGGCTGCCCTAAACGGGACACACTTCGACCATAAGGTCCATTGTGATGCCTAAGGATGTGAGGATGAGGAGTGGAGTGGAAGGTTTTTTTGTGTGTAGGCTAGGAATTGGTATGTTGTGCGGCTGCAGCTGACTTTTGATAGGAATTGTGCCGATATTCATCTGGAGTTCTTGAAGGAAACTGCAGAAAACCTTCACAAGTATAGCCGGTTACTTCGTTTTTGCCCATACGCTGACAGTTTAGTCAATTAACCGCCCTCTTTTTTTTTAATAATTCACAAACTGCCGATGTCGGGATTCGAACCCATAACCACCCAGTTCCAGGAAGACAGAGTGCGTTAGTCCGCTAGGCAACTTGGCCGGAAATATATTGCTTAGTATCGCAGTTATATTTTGAGAAATAATTATTTTGAAAAATAAGTATGAAATTGTAATAAAACAAATGAAAATAACTAACTGAATGAATTGATTTAATACCCGGTATATACTAAACATATGAAAAAAAGTTGTTTATTTAAAAAAAATAAATTTTTTTTTCTTTTAATTTGTGTTCTCTATCTCTTTCAAAGATGTAGTTTCAAAGATGTGCAGTTTTGCCCATGCTGTCCAACCATAGTCCGACATTGTCCATTCAGGAACTCGACCTTGCTTTTTACCTCTAGAACACACATACGAAATTTCAGCTCGCTATCTCTTTTTGTGTTTGAGTTATCGTGTTGACGGACGGAAGGACAGACACATTTGCGAAAATGGGCTAATTAGGCCATTTCATGAACACCTTCATAAAAATTTTTTTTATGGGATCATTATTTTCAACCGTTATAAAAATGGAACTAAACTTAATATACCCGGGTATGTATTATATACCGGGTATAAAAAGTTAATTTTATAAATAACCATATTAACACAAATGTTAGAACTCCGTACCCTTGAAACTTTTACAGTACTACGCTAACATGTGTTTCTACAATTTGTATGTGATAATATTTTTTACAGATTTTAGAATAAACCAAGCGATATCGTAAATAATAAAATTGTTTTCTTTTTTATCCACATTAATTTAAACATTATATTCAATTTTATCCGAATAATATGCCAAACTAGATTTACATATTATCTCAAATGTTATATTTTAGCTATAGTATTATATATTCCAATGAATATTCATGATGGATAAGTTAATTAATTCATTCTAAAATTAATAAATATATTGACGTGTTAGTCTACATAGTATACGCTTGTTCTTTCATATTTGTGTGTTCGTAGCCGTACCAGCGATTGACAAGTATATTGGTATATTGGTATTATTATACATAAAATAAACATGTTGGAATAATAGGTTAGTAATTGTCTTCAAAGTAATTGCTGCCAATGATATGAAAACATCGACTAACCAAGCAAATAGTGCGTGGTGTAAAGATTTTTTCACCACATTTTTCAACCCACATCCGGGAATATGTGGATATCCAGGGATCCATTCCTGGCGGATGAGTCAATCTTTCATATTATTATTATTTACTATATTATTATTATTATTATTATTCATTTATTAGATATACCCATTGGGTTAATCAACAATACAAATTCATATTAAACAAAATACATAGTTATAGTTAACAAAAAAACTGATCTATTGATATTAATACAGGGTATATCTCAATACTCAATACTCAATACCCTGATTTTACTTATTAACGAACTTGACCTTTTGAATACCAAAAGCACCTCAAATACTAAATTTCATTCCGATAAAATGAAAACTGTGACCGCTAGAGTGATTACAGACACACATATATATGTATATATATATATATATATATATATATATATATATATATATATATATATATATATATAAATTTTACAGCTGGTGATTTTCGACATCTATTAGATAGGATCGATGGACATTTGAAGAAATTTTTGCGAAATTTTGACTCCGATACGGGACCAATAGCTCTATTTCCTTTCAGGAAATTCGCTAAAATACAAACAAACAAACAAATTAAATTAAATTAAATTATTACATATTAACAATTACTACCACAATTTATTATTTATTATTTTGCTACTCTTCTGTAAGAATTGGGCCATCATGAGTTGATCAGTCTTTTCATCCATTATATTTTCCCAATCAATATTTTTATTAAGAAACTTTTGTCTCAGCTGACTTAAACCGAGACAGTCGTATATCAAATGGCTTTCATTTTCTTCGCTTTGCTCGCATATTACACATTTCTTATTCCCACTTTCATCCCTCCAGTGTTTATACTTCCAGCTTCCGAGTCTAATCCTGCCATTTCTCTTCTCCGATCCAACTCCAGACTAGAAATATATTTAGCTCCCTCCTCATAATGTGCCAATTGCTTGAAATATCCCAAGTTCACATTTTCTTCCATCCCTTGCATTATTTACTATAGAATACTTGTAGCAAATTTCAGCGGCAGTCAAGGATTCTCTAGAAGAACTACTGGTGGTGTCGGAACGGAACGGAACAATGTTTAATTGATCTGGATACCTGGTAACAGTGGTTAAGAACTAAACGAAAAGTCAGATAACTTAGCAAAGAAAGAAGTTGGAACACCCTTTCATAGATCCAGAGCTTATTTTAGGAATTTCAGAGACAGCATGTAAACAAGTGATCAACGAGTGGATTAATCTTAAACACCGTTATCACTGGGAAAATATACCGTAGCAAAAACGTGGGAAAATTTTATTACGGAATGCATCCAAGAGGCTTTCTCTCCGTATCCTCAACCAGGACTCCATCACGTATCCATTATGTGCAGTCTCTGCGTCGAGGGGGAGGAAACATTCAGCCACATCATCTTCAAATCTCGCGGTTACAGCAGATACAAGATATTCTCTGCATTCTATCTCATCCAGAATATATGAACCTTCAAGAAAACATGATAAACTAGCTCCTGGCTACTGCCAAAATATGGAAGAAGCGAATCTTGTCAGACTGAAGTCGGAAGGGAAGCTCAAGGGATTAAAAGGTCGAAGTGCAATACATTTCTGTACCCCATATACCCCATATATCTATAACAAATTTGCTGCTTGAGATGTTGATAATTTTTTATATTACAGATATTGAAACATACCTAGAGGTAGGTAGATTGTAAAGGCTGCCCTGGACGGGCTACACTTCGAACATAAGGTCCATTGTGATGCCTTAGGATGTGAGAATGTGAGTGGAGTGGAAGGAATTTGTGAGTAAACTAGGAATTGGTAGGATATGCGGCTGAAGCCGACTATGATAGGAACTATGCCGATATTCATCTGGAACTGGTGAAGGAAACTGCAGAAAACCTTCTCAAGCATAGCCAGTTACCCCGTTCTTGTCCATACGCCGACGGTTTAGTCAATTAACCGCCCACTTTTTTTTCTTAATAATTGACCAACGGCCGATGTCGGGATTCGAACCTATAACCTCCCAGTTTCCAAGTAAGCATACTGCGCAGACATGACCGCTCGGCTACTTGACTGGTGAAACATACCTAAGTCAATGGTTAAGAAATGTTCGTATTTGTAACATTACGTTTATGGATTTAATAAATTTTACTTTTTGTCTCTTAAAATCGGATTATATGTCATGTGTATAGGTGCAGTCATGAAATATCGATTTAAATTTGTAAGCTATTCTAACGAATATAAGCTGATCTGCTTGTTTTCTAACAAATATTGACATGAATGCATTTTCATTTTCGTATTAAAATTAGTACATATAATAATATCTATTGAGAAAAGGAAAAAGTACTATTCAAAGAGCTTACAATAAATAGGTTTCTCTTATAGAATATTTTAATAGGTGAACTCAATAATTTATATTTTGTTTAAACATTTGTAAATATATTCCGTTTCACAATGACGTACCATTTATGGCTATTTCAATTTATGTGATTGAAAGCAAAAACACCAATTCACAAAAGTGGTTAGATAGATAGATTTTAGCGGTTGCCCTGGACGGGTAACACTTCGACCATAATTGGTCCATTGTGATTCCTAAAGATTTCAGGATGTGAGTGAAGTGGATGAATTTTTGTGTGTAAATTAGTAATTGGTAGGATGCGCGGCTGCAGCCGACTCTGATAGGAACTATACCGATATTCATCTGGAGTTCGTGAAAGAAACTGCAGAAAACCTTCACAAGCATAGACAGTTTAGCCAATTAACCGCCCCTATTTTTTCTTAATAATTGACAAACGACCAATGTCGGGATTCGAACCCATAAGCTCCTAGTTCCAAGTAGATATAACGTCACAGACATAACGCCTTAAACCGCTTGGTCACTTACACGGTGACAAAAGTGGATAACATTCTGTTAATTCCAAACCTATCAGAACCCGAATCAATTGTGGAAACGGATATTTCATATTAGTGAATTTGCTATTCAAGCAAATAGAGCTATTGGTCTTGTACCGATGTCAAAATCTCGCAAAGTCGATCCTACCTAGTAAATATCGAAAATCACCATCTGTTTACATACACGTATGTGTCAGAAATTAACTTAATAGTTCATATTTTCACATGTTTTGAGTTATGGGTTTGATTATTTTGATAATTGGATACTCATTTGACCTATTCTCATTTTCGAATATTATATTTTTGACACTCTTCTTTCTTTATAGACATTTCGTTTTGTTTGATATAATTCAGAGTTTCCCAAACTGTGTTCCGCAAAAAAATTACATAAATTTTTTTTTCTCGCAATTTTGACAATATTCATTTGAAGGATATTTTCATAACCGACCCTACTTGACGCCACAAAACTTTACGTACGCCTAATTACCAATACGATTCACCATTGCTGATATATTCTTCATAGGGGTAGAACCACATTATATTGCCGATCACGGTTAGTTTTCGGTTCGAACTCGGTCTTGTAAAACATCATTAAGTAAGAAACCATGCGTGCATTCATATTATTATCCGTAACAGTCAAGTCGGTCGAATCGAGAGAATAACAATATAAACATAAACGATTGGACCGAGAATGAACCATGATCGGCATTATAATGTGGTTCTACCCTAAATCTGATTAAAACTTAAGTTCGTGCAATTAAGTGTTCAACATACCGACGTCTAGTCGGTATGTTGTTCAACACACCAGTCAAGTAGCCGATCGGTCTAAGGCGTCATGTCTTCGCAGTATGCAGCACTTGGAAACTGGGAGGTTATGGGTTCGAATCCCGACATCGGCAGTTTGTCAATTATAAAAAAAAGGGGGGCGGTTGATTGACTAAACTGTCGGCGTATGGACAAGAACGAAGTAACCGGCTATGCTTGAGAAGGTTTTCTGCAGTTTCCTTCACGAACTCCAGATGAATATCGGCATAGTTCCTATCATAGTCGGCTGCAGCCGCATATCCTACCAATTCCTAGTCTACTCACAAATTCCTTCCACTCCACTCACATTCTCACATCCTTAGGTATCACAATGGACCTTATGGTCGAAGTGTAGCCCGTCCAGAGCAGCCTTTACAATCTACCTCTACCGACGTCTAAATTCTGGAGGAAACAAGTTTGTTTAAATAATACTTAATTCACAAGTTAGTCTGTTTTGTTTTATTGATTAAAGTTAAATCCAATTCGTGTATTCGCATGGCATTAGTCCTATAGGTATAATTTTGTAAATTTAAATTTTCCATTTCAAAATAAACAAACTATTCGGTTAAAATAACAGGATCCTCAAAGTGCTCCATCAGGCAAAGCCTTCGGGAACCACTGAGATATGTTATAGACATATAAGGCACAACAAGTAGTGGTAAAAATGGAGCGTGTTCTAGTGGTGTAAATTGACTTTAATTTCTTTAATTGGCAACATCGGTAAAACATTCACCGATAATATTGTTACATGTGTTGCTAATGTTAAATCTTTTTCAGAACAATAAATAAAATGTCAATTATAGAGATTCTAAGAAAAAATTGAACATTATTATATTTAAAATAACAGTTTTTTTCATGAAATAAAACTATACAGCAAAGCGAACTTTTGTATTTTTAAACATATTTTATAAAGTATATCACGTTGTGTATATGTCGCAGATGGAATCCAAATCCGCTGTTTTACAAAACCGCTAGTTGTTTTAAATAAAAACTCCGTTATGTAAAACAACTGAACGGCAATCAGCTGGATTGTCATTGCGATACGTTTTACAAAACTGCTACCTACGTTTAGACGGTGAATAACTTACCTGTAGTCTGAAAGAGCGTTTTCATATAGGGATATATATAGAACTCCTTTTAGTGCGGAGCTCAAAAACAGGCAAAACCCAACCAACTCGGGGTATGACCGATGAAGTGAAAGATTGTAGTATTCGGTTGTCATAGTTACCTTGTTTAGTTTCAATAATTTTTGACACTATAACTCATATATATAGAACGCCTTTTAGTGCGGGCCCAAAAACACGCAAACCCGACCAACTTGGGGTATGACCGATGAAGTGAAAGATTGTAGTACTCGGTTGTAATACTTATTTAATTTATTTTAATTTCAATAATTTCCTTATTTAATTTCAATAATTTTGACACTATATCTAAAGTATATAGAACTTGTTAGGAAAAAGGACCTTTAGTAATGGGAATTCCATTAGCCCGTTGACAATAATTTTAAGCTATGAATTTAAGACTTAAACAATATAGACGCTAAAATCTACAATCTGACGTTTCATTGATAAATGCAAAACGTTTAAGCAATATTACGTGTTCAAGTTCAGTAATTATGTAAAACAGCTAAACGTTGTTCAGTTGTTTTCATAACGAATTTGTTATGTAAAACAACTAGCAGTTTCGTAAAATAGCGGATTTGACAATCCATCTGCGACATATACAAATTACAATCACTGTCGCCAATTTAATATGCTCCAACATCATGATGAAAGGGCAAACATCAGATGATTGTTAGCATAACAAGTCAACAACAAACAACCAAGAGTTTTCTCAACAAAAAAGCAAATACTATATATTTCTTTGAAAATTATTTTTCTTTTCTTTTCAAGCGACAAAAAATTGAAAACATTTATAACAATCAAAAAACTCAATTGCAAGACACATTGAGAGACGCTGACGTCAGAAGTCAATTTTCAACAAAACGGTTCATGATTGTTTTTGCACCGAGATCCCCAAGACCATCGGTACGGTCCTGGCAGATGTCATGCCTTGGTTAAAATATGTAAATCAGCATAAATAAATTGAAGTTGTTGAGAATGATTTATAAATATAAAATGTAAGTCAAACTGTCTTTGGAATAGAGAGTTTGTTTTTTAGAAACTAAACAGATAAATTTGATTATCATCTTTGTTTTGAAAACAAATACAAAGTGTTAAAAAGAGAGGAAATGCTTTACGAAAGTCCCAGGAAAATGGAAAAACAACTTTTTCGGGGGTAAGAGTGCATTAAATCGCTAGGATTGGATTAAATTTTTAATTTGGAAAAAGTATAGATAAGCTAGAATCCAATTGTTTTCTTTACAACTTACCGGATTTTCAAGAATAAGGAATTTTTTTTAAATTTTCACCCCGTATCTCTCACTGGGGAATTCTAAGTGGATTGGAGGTTACTATGAAGAATGCAATCGGTAGCTCAGCGGTAGAACATTGGTCTAGAATGAATCTTTTAATTTCAACACGAACTAAAAAATATAAAATAATTTAAAATAGAATAGAGAGATTGACAACATAATTAATTTTTTGAAAACAAAAGCAGTGTCAAAGCGTCAGTGGGGTGCTCTCTACTTACGTCTTCATAATGGCTCTACTTTTAGAACAGTAAGTAGAGAGCACCCCATGCTTTTGTTTAAATTAAAGTTAGTTTTGTTGTTAATCTCTTTATTCTATTCTAAGTTATTTTACTTTTTTTAGTTTATATTGCAAGTTTTTTAGTTTTTTTAAACTCTAAATTTTATTTTAGTGGAAAATGAAAGTTTTTTCTGTTATCATTTCGTCGATAAATCAAAGCTTAACTGTATCTACCAGAAATATTTTTATCAACATAAATATCGTTGATATAAACATCTATGCTTGCATTAAATGTAAAATGCTTATTAAGTGTGATTTGTACACATTGACACACCGTACAGAAAAGCAATTATGATATTATCGCACCATTTATTGTATGTAGAATTTAAAGTATTGTCAACACACACACACACACTCACGTTTATCTAGATTTGGTGAAAATAACTAGAACTAAAATTATCTAATAACATGAAGTGCATTAGACCAAGTTTCAGTTGTGTACTACTGTGATTATTTTATTTACGAATCAACAATCAAGAAAACTTGTTAGTTCACATTTAAAATTCGTTACGCAGGAGCTGCGACAACTTAGCGAATTTTTTCAGAATAAATATATCACTTCTCTATTGGAAATAGATCTTAATTAACTTTTATCATGTTAATGGTCATGGCGATTCATGACCGATAGAGTGATACATGTATAAACAAATACGTTTTCGTATTTGATATGCTTTTGGTATTTCAAAGGTCAAGTTCATTAATTAATAGAATCGATCAAGGTTAAGGACTGCTTAGAGAAAGAAGAAAACACAAAATATTGTATATACATTAAATACATATAGTGCTAGGGGAACATGTAGTAATTAATAAAAATCTATTATTTTAGTGCTTTTTCATCTAAAACTATAATTTAACATAAATATTATTTTATTAATGAAAAATAATAATCGATTTTTATTACTTAATACATGTTCCCCTAGTACTCTATTTAGAATGCTTTAGTGTTCATATCTTTGAACCAATCACGAATAGTCTTCGTTTGTTTCTCAATTTATCGATTGAAATGGCAGGATCTTAGTAAACAATAAAGGCGTATACTACTATGCGGTTGATTCGATTCACCCTGTATATATGCATATAGATATATATTGTTGCGTCACTCAATAACGCCTATTTATAATTATTTACTTTTAAAGATACTATTATAATTATTATTGAATATATTTTGCAGTAAAAAAAATTTGCAATCACAAAATTGATTTATAAAAAAATTCACTAGACAATTTTTGCAAAATCAGCATAAATATATTTATTTGTTGATGAAATTATTGAAGCGCGTATAACACAAATAACTGGGTCGATTTTCGCATATAAAAACAATTGTGAATCAACTCACAAATAGATTTCAAAAAAATAGATGAATAGATAATGGATTAAAAGAGATTACAGATTTATAGATTATGGATAACAGATTTAAATACAATCAGTCAAAATGTAAATTCAATTAGAATCGGATATTAATCCGATATTTAACAATCAAGTCTATTCAAATTTCAATAATCAATTCAGTCAAAATTAATTGAGTTAATAAATTAAATTAAGTTTCTTTATTTGAATATTTGAAATAAAACAAGCCTACGAAGTTGAGCTTTAATCAACTGCTCTGGTGGCAGTGGAAATTAATCACCTGCAACAACCAATTTTGCACAAAAGAGCGCAACATAAAATTGGTGTCAACGGTGGGAATGCAACAATATATAAATTTTAGTGATGGAGATTTTCGTTATCTACTAGGTAGGTTCGGTGATAATTTAAATAAATTTTTCCGAAATTCCTTCATCGGTACAAAACAAATAGCTATATTTTCTTTGAAAATTTGCTAAAAGTACCTTGACACCGTCAGCCTGACATAACGTTCTGAATTTCAATGTTATCCCTTTATTATTTTGTTCAAATTGTCGTAAAAATGATTATGGTTTGAAATATTTGTCTCAGTATTGAACAAGTACTAAAAAAACCCGGAAAATCTCAAATTTTCGTTAACAAAAATAAACTTTTACAAAATTTCATTTTATTTGACTTGATTTCGATAAATCTCTGCGCTAAAAGTGGACAGACACATTGGTACGTCAAATTTATGTTTTTAGTTTGAAGAAAGAATGTATGTTTCAAAAACGTGAGCGTATATATCAATATTTTTTCGGTTAAATGTTAAAGAACAACGAATACTTGGCCCTTTTTACATTTTTTTTAATGGGATCTTGCCTACATGAATGTTTAGATGAGTGTTAAATTAACTATTGACGACAATCATAATATGGCGATGATACGGGTATTTCAAACGAACTGATGATTTGATAAAATAGTTTATCTTATAGAGACAGATCGTAGTAAAACAAATATATTTTGTAATTTTACAAAGATAGTTTGTCAAATATTGAAGATTTATCTTTTTTATAAATAAGTAGTTATAAATTTAGTAGGTTGATAATCAAATTTTCTGAGCAAAACTTAGCCCACGGCTAACGAGGGTTATGTGTTTAACCTTGACTTAAATTAATTGAATTAATAGTAGTAGAAAACATAACCTATATGTAATAGCAATGCATATTCATATACAATGTTAAATTCTTATTTAAAACACGAATGTCGATGATTGCCGACGGTCATATTAAATTTTAATATGAAATTTCTTTTCACTCCCCATATGAAATCATATTTGCATTACCTCGCTATAGATGTTTTCACATCAAAAACATAACGAGATTCATTAACAGACCATCTCAAAAATCATAGAAAATATTTTTCGGTTTTTCTACGAAAATGGTTTTTTTGACTAAAATTACGTCGATTAAAAAAAAATTCATCCAATTTTTCACAAGATTTAAAAAAATAATTTTTTTAACCTAATTTTGGCATCTTGTTTAAATTTTACCATGAACACAAAGCTCCAAATGCTTTAGTTTAAGAGCTAGGTCTGTTTTAATGTCAGAAATCTGTGTATGTAACTATCTTAAAGAATTCATAGTTATATGATATTAAATGTTATGTGGCCGGGGAGAATGTCTCCTACACGGGGACACGGGGTTAAGATACCTCAACTTTTGTTTTACAAATGGAAACTCATATTTCCCCTTGCACTGTGGTCCTAAAATGATTAAGTTTGATTAAAAATAGGTAGAAAAAGACCATATTGTTCAAGATACCAAACTAAAAAAAAATTAAAAAAATTCGTTACGCAGGAGTTGCGTCAACTTTCCGAATTTCTTTAAAATAAATAAATATCTTTAGTCACAATTTAAGTCTAATCAAAATAAAATGTATCTGATAGTATTTTCAATGTCAATTTTATTAATAAATGGCATACGTCATGGGGAAAAGGGGGCATAAAGATAGAAAAAAAAACAAAATATAAAATATCTTTTTTTTTTTAAATGCGATCCTTAAAGAGAGAGAAATTTTACTACCAACATTTTAAAAACCATCTGTAAATCTACACATATGTACGTATAATACGACCTTTGTAATTTACCAACCTATCTTTATAATCAATTTCGGTCCATGTGTTTTCCGCTCCATAGACTTTTAGATATTCTATATCTAAACTACAAGAATAAATGTTTTGTATATATCGTTTGAATTCAACTCATCTCATACATATATAAACATGGTGGATATGTAAATATTTTTAGAGTTTTTGATTATCTACGGAAACTTAAGGATAAATATATTCAATTATTATGTTTAAAGTAGTTTTCGAACAAATTATATTGTTTAGAAATAAAGTTTGGGTCAATTTTTTCCACGAATCGATTGAATAACAATTTTGATATTGGTAGTGACAGAAATGTTGAAACTTTTAAATGAAAAGTTTTGTGGTTATTAACCAGATAACCTTTTCTCACAGATATATGAACGATGGAAATACTTGTTATTAGGTATAACTTTGAGGTTTGCAGTATTTTATGTTTTTACTATTAAGGTAAAATATTGATTGAAATATTTCAATTGTTGGTAAAACCAAAAGTGTACACTTCACGTTTAATTTCATGCAAAAATAAATGAAAACCATGGTCATCGACGAAATGAGTTTTTGTAGAAATATGTTTATAAGAATTAATCATTTACAAATCAATAGGGTTCTATTTTGTTAGATAAAAAATCGATAATGAAAATGTATGCACATAAATAATGTATTTTCATAAAATAATATTATCTATCTAGAGCACGGTAGTGCGACATGCCGAGTTTAAGGGGTTTTTGCCTTTACATATAAATAAAATTGAAGTGTCTGTTTGTAATGTAAATATAACAGGTTTTTACCAAATGCATATGTATATACGATACTATAACAAAAAAAATTTTTATAATTTTTGTCTGTCTGTCTGTCCGTCTGTTTGTTCCAGCAAATCTCCGAAATGGGATCAGTTAGGGCAGTTACGGAACTTCTCAGGGAGTAGTCTAGGCTACGTTTTATCCCGGAAATATTAAGGGTTCCTGAGTAAGAGTAATTTTCAATTTTGAAACCTTCTGTTCCTTCCTAATAATAATCAACTTTCAAAGTTGATTATTGCCCCCTACACCCCCACGCTCACTAAGGGGTATGGAAATTTCTAACTTTAAAACCGTAAGAGCTAGAAGAAAATTTCAAAGACAAAAAATGTTTCTGTCTAAAAAATTATCAACTTGCAATGTCATTTACACCACTCACCCCGCCAGAGGGCGCATAAAAATCTAACTTTAAAACTGTAAGAAATAAAAGAAAAATTCATTGACAAAAAGGTTTCTTCTTTAAAAGTAAAACACTAGCAAATTTGCTGATTGTACCAATCAACCCCCACCACCGAAGGAGGGAGGAAATAACTAACATTAAAACCGTAAGAGGTAGAGAAAAAGTTCAATTGTTCCCTCTTTGAAAATAGATAGCTTGCAATTTCAATCATAGTACATATAGTACCACGCTATGTAGTAGCGGTTCTCACAACCAATCTTTCAATATAAAATTGTTTCTCTGATAAAAAACAACTTTAGTTTGAAACATTTTTTCATAGTTTCAATAGTTTTGGCATAAACACGGGCGCTGTTTATGAAAATATATACAATACAAAAATATATGTTTATAAAACGCGAGAATTTCATAAAAAACAGACAAAATATTTATTCTATAGACAATATCACATAAAAGCCATAAAATTCAAATTATCATTAAAAATCAATAAATTATTTTGTTACGTTTAGTGTCAGCGAAGCGGGCGGGTAACAGCTAGTTCAAAATGTAAAGGAAAATATCTTTCAGCTGGAAAAAGTTATTACAGTGTTATTCGATTTTTTACTTCTATATCAATAAATTTTAATTAAATTAGTAGAAACGTTACGAAATGCATTTTATATATAAAATTGTTCGAAAGCACTCGAAGAGTATCATAGATTGTTTTATAGATTTCGTGTTTTACGAAATGTTTTTGTTTGAAATGTATGTGTTAAAAAGCTTTTGGCATCTGTTATCAAAGAATGAAGTATTAATAAATAAATCCTTATTGACATTCATAAAATACGAAACATTTGAAAAAAATATCAGATTACTTTCAAATATAAACTCATTTGAGGTTTATAATATTTCAACTCTTTATTCCTATCAATAAATGAGATATGTTAATTGCTAATAATCTATGTTATTAATGTGTACAGTACAATACACGTTACATAATTATATGAATGAAATACACTACAATGGCCTAGTTGGCACCGTACTTATGTCGTATACATGTTTTTGGCTCGAAAATAAAATATTTGTTACCAGAAAAAATCACTATACTAAAATTGTTCAATATTCAGTAACGTCAGTTTAATTTCATTCACATACATTCACATGTGCTTGTGCATGAAAATCTTACACTATTAGCCAATTTCCTCCGCAAGGATATAGAGCTATTGGTGTTGTACCGATGGCGAAATTTAATAATTGAATAACCAAACAGCCATTTAACCCCCCCTCCTCCGAAAAAACCGGCGCTAAAATAGTTATTATACCGTATTATTATATAAAAAAAATAGTATCTGAAACTGTTGCGGTGTTGTCGATTGCCCACTCGAGCGAATGAGGAACTTCGCTCTCGTGGGCAATCGACAACTTACCGCACTTTTTGCACAATATTCTATTAATTTTTTTCAAAACACATATAATAAATTTTTTGTCACTCTAATATATTAATCTAAGTTATTCCCGCGGCTCGCGCTTAATTGTTCTATCTCCGCGTCTCGTCATTTTTTGACTAAAAACTTGAATGTTATTTACCACCGCTTCCAGTACTTTGATCGATTCATTCTCGAATCAACCAAAAAAAAAATTTACATTGACAATTTTTAATAGTAGGGATTAGTGAATAAAATACTGCCTTTTTAAATACGGTATCCTTAATAAAATATAGGACATATCATTAGGTTATAAAAAAAAAGCATCACTTACATACCGTTACATTCTATGTAATCTACAAACAAACAAAGGTAATTCATCTTTTTTTCCAACAGTAAATAAACATCTACATTTAAATAATTCTACAAACGTAAAAAGATTCTTCGTATATATAGATTAGTAAAGAAGTGCCTTTTTTCGAATTTCGTTTCGCCTTCTCAGAAAATTATGACCAAGATGTCATTCGATTCGTAAATGTATTTAGAAAGTTTTTGAAAAAGTTGAAGTCTCGCGTAAAAAAATTGCAAAAGTTATAAACAATTTAGTAAAAAAAAGAGGGGTTTGGTTTTTGGCAAATATCTCACAAACTATTGTAGATATCGGAAATTGAATAAAAGATTCTTAAAGAACAGAAAATTTCCTAAAAAAAGGTGTTAACTTTCAAAACTGTACCACTAATATTTATAATTTTAATTGAGAGATGAAAATAGGTATTGAAAACGAGTAATTCGGCTCAGCTTGATTCAGACACTTGAACAAACAAATATTTTTAACCCATTAAATATGAATGGAAAATCAAAATTTTTAAAATTTTCTAACGGAGATGTTTTTTAAATGCTTCAATGAATAGCTTCCAGAAGTAAACAAATTTAGGAAATTTCGTGCTCTTTAAGAATCTTTTATTCGATTTTCCATATCTACAATAGTTTTTGAGATATTTGCAAAAAACGAACCCCCCCCCCCCTTTTTTTTATTATACTAAATTGTTTATAACTTTTGAAATTTTTTTACACGGGACTTCAACTTTTTCAAAAACTTTCTAGATGTAATTACGAATCGAACGACACCTTGGTCATAATTTTCTGAGAAGGCGAAACAGAATTCGAGAATTCGATTACTAGTCTAATATACCTACACTAACAAATAGTAAATTTATTCTATCTCTAAAGATAAACTAGATATATTCATTTTCCTGGTATACTTTTCACGTTACAATAATTAATTATTGGTTGGGAATAATAACCACTATGATGGAACAGAATAACAATTAAACTCAAAATGATTAATTGTTGTAATTCGTGCATATGAAAGTTTCTATGAACCACAAAGTCTGCTAAAAAGTTTTGTTTCTTTTCTTTTCCTTCTGTTGTTCAGAATGATTACTTACTTTTACTAAAGTGATGTTGACTATTGATGAATATGTAATAGATTATCGAAAATTCTTTCAAATTGATTTATTATTATTATCAACTTAAAATAAATTGTTTCTAGTCTAACAACCAAGAATTAATTTATTTTGTCATAAAATCATGGAAAATAAATGAATATTATTTCATAAACCAAAAATAAAATGTTGTCCGTTAATTTTTTTTATGTGCAAATATCTATAGCGAGTCTATAAAAGTATGATTTTAATTGGGGAGTGAAATAAAATTTCAGATTAGATTGTCACGTTTTTTGGAACGATCGAACGATGTGACAGTCGACAATCATCGGTATTCGTATTTTAAATGGGAATTGTTATGTAGCTGATTGTAATTGAACAAACCTAGTCTGACATGTGAATACAAAAACAGTCAGCTACAAGGCACAAACAAAAATATAATTATATTTGTTTACACCATGGCACAATATGGCCTCCAGAAAACTTACTTCGGTTTTGTGCCAGTCGGACACTCTAAAAATTCGTTGTTCATATGGCATCTACTCCTTTAACAAGGGTATTATACAGAAAACTGAAATAATAAATCAAACGACTTGTAACACAAAGTCACGTGGATAAAGTTTTGAATAAAACATTTCATTTGAAGGTTAGAATCATAGATACTAAACAAGGATATCTAACTCCATGAAAACAAATAATTGGCAAAAATAAGATGTCAGTAGTGTTCCTTCTGCACCGGAAACAGAAGGCGCGAGTTTTATTTGAAAAACATTACGCATTTATAGTATTATAAAAATTATTTCCGGCCAAAGTATTTTTCCAATAAAATACTTTTTTTAATAAATGATAAGTAATTTCAATTTTTCAATAAGGAATTAGTTGAAGTTGAAGTGATAGTTAAAAATTCGCAAAATAATTACATAAAAATAAAAAAAAAGCATCTAATAATTAAATAGTAACCTGTCCAGTTGGAATTGTAAAAATGAAAATAAATTATTGAATCAGATATTAAATTAAACTTGCTGCTGCTGAAAGTTAATATTTAATATAATGTCATACAATTTAATTAAGTAAATAATTTGGAATATTTATACTCGCTTTTGGTACTTTAAAAAGCCCTGGTTTTTTAAACCCAATTGATCCCGTTGGGTATTGTCACAAGCACTACCACTTTTACAATTATCTACTTAATACTCTTCCCATTTTTTTTTTTAACAGTTTTTTATTTAATAAATTTTTTTAAACAAATTTCATACGTCAAAATAATCACTTCGAAATAAAACTATTTACTTTTGGCCTACTTCACTTCTGTTTATTATACTATATTCCACTATATTCACTTCGGTACGGACCAGTACCGATCAACAACTAGCGACCCTAGCGGCATAAAAAGTAAATATAACTTCTACCATTTCGTTGCCATATTTTGTCAATTTTCCCGTTTAAGTTCGATCTCTTTTATATAGTCTCCATGGTTAGAATTATATAATTATAACACATGTTTGAAAGTAAACGCACAGAATTACAAATTGTAACATATCGTTGGAAATAAAAGTACGGAATTATTGAATTGTAACAAATGGTTGATAATAAACGTTTGAATGATAAAATCGTAAAACATTATTATAAATTACTCTCCGATTATCATTGAATCCACACCACAGCCGTTTGTTGAGAAAGAAAATATGATGAATACCTTAACTCGATACGGCTTTGTGGTTTACCAAAAGAATTAAAAGTTATTTGGAGCTACCTAGAATATTTAAAGGAAGATCAACACGCGAGTTATAATATGTTTACAAATCAAATCATTGTAGTTTCTGGAAAGTTCGCCAACAAATTATCCCATTTTACAATAATAACTCTGCGAAACTCGGGGTTATAGTTTTGCAAACGATATTGTAACTTTGGTTATTCCACACCGGGATTACATCATATCAGAATTTAACATTTTGTGAGTATTCATTGCTATATTGTAAATAGTATATACAATATATACATGATGTTCTCACATCATTTTGAGTCACGGGCTCAAACCTTTTTGTTATGTCACTTTGATCTTGGTGACAAAAAATTTATTATATGTGTTTTGAAAGAAATTCAAAATTTTTGTTACTTATCTCGAGTATTTAAATTTAAAAAAACAAAAATTATAAATTCAAATTGTAAATAAATCAAGAGATTCCATTTATAGCATACATGAAGGAAATTAGCATGAAATGCACTCTTTCCGTGTGAATACAAAACAGGTAATTTAAATAACATTATTCAAAACAAACATTTCTTAAGGAGAAACACTCGAAAAGTTCTACACATATGTTACAAGCATACACATATTTCATATTAATATATCAATGATTCAGTATAATAAAGCTTGTGTATGAAATTATACATTGTATATGCAGTAATCTCTTCTTTGAATTCAAAACTAATACTAAATTTGTATATTGTTTATGTACATATCGTTTTATATTAATATAAAGGTATATATATATATATATATATATATATATATATATATATATATACATATATATATATACATATATATATATATATATATATACATATATATATATATATATATATATATATATATATATATGTATATATATATATATATATATATATATATATATATATATATATATATATATATATATATATATATATACGTATAGACGCGCGTGTAACTGGCTTACAGGAATATTGTACAAACCAGACAAGTAGCCGAGCGGTCTTAGGCGTTTTGTTTACTTGGGGACTGGGAGGTTACGGACTCGATTTCCAACATCAGCAGTTTGTCAATTATTTAAAAAAAAGGGCGGTTAATTGACTAAACTGTCGGCGTTTGGACAATAATGAAGTAACCGGCTCTGCTTGTGAAGGTTTTCTGCAGTTTCCTTCACGAACTCCAGATGAATATCGGCATAGTTTAATCAGAGTCGACTACAGCCGTACATTCTTCCGATTCCTTGCCTACACACAAAAATTGCTTCCACTCCACTCACATCCTCGCATTCTTAGGCATCACAATGGACCTTATGGCCGAAGTGTAGCCCGTCCAGGGCAGCCTCTACAATCTATCCATCTATCTATCTAATATTGTACAAAATCTAATATTGGTCGATGCATGTAAATGTGGAGACAACCAAAAGTATGATAGTGAGCAATGGGAGTAAAAGGTCAGCAAATGAGGTTTGGTTTTATAACAACTCTCAGATTGAAAATGTTAGGAGTTTCGAATATTTAGGCGTAACCATTACTTTTAATGGCAAATGGGGAACATATTAAAAAAATAAAAAATTAATCTAGGATTGTTCTACTATATATTAAAAGATATGTATACAAGTATAAATATTCAATTTTAATGTTAACTATCCAATTAACGTGATTCTAAATATGTTCAACAATTTAGTGATACCCATATTAGCATATGGATGCGAGGTGTGAATTACCGACTGTGCTAATGAACACGTCAAAATTGTAAATACGACTAATAACTTTTTCAAAGCAATCTTGCCTGTCTCAAAATCAACTCCGAACTCAGCAGTCAATTTAGAGTTGAGGACGAGGCCCGTACAGAATATGTGTGTTCAAAGAGCGATCAATTTTTATTTGAACCTATTAGAGAGTGAAATAGGTTTGCAAAAAATGGATTTTGGAAAAACAACTTTACTTATTTAAGTTGAATTGTAATGACAGCAAATATGTAGTTAAGAAAAATCTAAAATGGCATGCACTAATATCCGTATCTTGATAAAATATTGTTAAATGATATAAATAATCATAAATTAATGTAAAAAAACATTTTTTAAAACAACCTTTTATCTAAATGCTCTAAAAGGATGAAAATAAACTTTAAATTGAATCAAACTCATTAATTTATTACATTACAAAACTTATATGATAACAAAGCTTGTCGCGAGATTTACTTGTGTAGATGTATTTATCCATTTTTTTTTTACCAAGACAATCTTGCGACAAGCTTTAATATCATATAAATTTTGTAATGTAATAAATTAATGGGTATGATTCAATTTAAAGTTTATTTTCTTCTTTTTAGAGCATTTAAATAAAACCTTGTTTACAAAACTGTTTTTTTACTATTAATTTATTTTAGTTATCGCTGTGTGATTGTATCTAAATGTTTCTTAACCTGTTCATTTAATTTAAAGCGTCATTTTTGACTGGTCGTTTGTCCGTTAATTTAGTACTAAAAAATAAAAGGTTCGAATACGGATAAAATTACTTTTTTTAGATATTTCCAAAAATTAGGTATGCTCACCGATTTTAAACACTATGATAAACTCTTTGTTTTTATAGCCAGCCATGAATATTTTCTTCAGATATATTCTTTGAATATATTGAATGGCTATGAATAACTCTATATATATATATATATATATATATATATATATATATATATATATATATATATATATATATATGTATTATAGTACATATATACAAAGCTAAAATATAAAAACCGTAAAAGTTATCGACTTTTATAAAAAGTTCCTTTTTTGTAGAATACACCATACTTCATCTAAATTTCGTATCTAAAATCCTTTGTTTCCATGAACGTAGATAATGCAGGGAGTTGAATTATCAAAACCCCTACGTTCTACGCTCATCAATTGATATGACCGAAATTTATATATAATCATAATCCGTTCTATTTTTTTTTTTTTACAAAAAACGATTTTAAAACTTTAACATCAAGAGCTTAAAGCGCTCTAATGGCGAAACTTTTACTGGGGTAAATTTAGCTCAATCGTCTTGTTTTAAGCCATAGTATGTATATGCGGTTAAGCGTTGTATAGACCTATTAGGGACACTCAGTAGGTATCGAATGAAATTTTAAACTTAAATTTAATATTGTTAGCTAGTAGTTTTTTCAGGTATAAAAGTTTAAACGTAGATATTATGAATTTAAAGATATTATGTGAAACAGTAGATATTATGTGAAACTGTAGATATTATGTGAAACTATATTTGTAGAGATTATGTAAGTGTTTCACACCAGATTCGTTTAATTATGCAAAAGGTTTCCTATTATCTGAAAATATTACACAAAGATATACAAATTCTTTAGGTGATATTATATGATTATTATATTTTCTAGTTTATCTGTTATCAGTGTGTGTACGGTAATCTTAAAATTATGGTACCTGGAAATATAGTAAGTGTAAAAAAATTTATCATAAAGAAGGTTATTTAGTATATGGAGAATAATTAAAAAAATTAAATAATTTAACAAAAAAAAAATTAATGAAGCGATACTCAACTCATTATTCTGATAACTGCTAAAATAAAGAAAGATGTTTTAATTTCATCACATATTTTATTTAATGAGGTTTATATTCAGTAATTTACACAATGATAGCTGTTTGAATAATACGACCTTCGAATAATACGACCTAGGGACACAGAACAATTAATACATATCATTTACAAAATTTTTCCAAAATTTTTCAAAACTCTACTGTAATAACCGGATTTGAAACGTATAAGATTGATTTGCTCTACGGTAGTGGTGGGGAGAGCTCGCTCCCCTCACGTATCTATGCTTATTCCGTTAACGCGTTTCTCTAATTAGTTACTTTATTTAATTAATATCTAATTAACCGTGGGTCAGGTGCATAAATGTCCCAGGACTTTTCATCTTAAAATTTCATCCCCTGCCCACTATTTCAAAAAACTCCATGACTTTTGACTCATCTTGTATATATAAGCCAAGTTCGTTAATTGGTAGAATCGATCAATGGTAAGAGGCGTTTATAGAAAGAAGAAAACATAAAATATGGATTATCCCTGTTAATATTAGAAAAATTCATTTAGGGATGTTAATGCATGAGGCTTGATAGTAGATAAAAAATTTTTTTATAATGAATTGAATAGCTCAATTATGTAGTTATCTTTCTTCAAAAATTTAAAATCTGTCGTCGATCATTTCAAAAAGTAATTATCGATTAAAAATCAAACTCTTAACACAGAAACTTCTGGAAATTTATGAAAAGTCTAATTGTATCGTATACGTATACGCAATAAACAAATTCGTAGAACTATATCTTATGAGTTTAATTTCAACTCATAGATAACAGCGTTACACCTCCTGGAAGCGGTTGGGCCTGAAATTCCCCTTCTGGGAACATTTTCTTTCAATTTCTATTTACAAAATGTAATACTACACAAATTTTCTTTTTGTCTAAAACTCTGCAAGGTTAACACCCCCCCCCCACACTCTACTACCTCAAATGTGACTTCTGCAAAATGCAGCTCTTGCTTTGGCTATATCAAAGCAAACGTATGACAAAAAATCACGACTCTATTCAGTTAGTTCACTATTACGTAGCCAGCTCTTAGTCTATTAATCTTCACAAAGTTTTCCAAGTTTTCCATTACTAAAACTAAGAGAGAAATTCAAGTTTTTATCTTTCCATACCTTTTTCATGAACATTTTTTTCATTCCTGCGGTTTTAGACAGTTTTGACTTTCAACTTCCTGTGTAAGAAACTTTGCTTAAATCTAGTAGAAAAACGAATTTTCTTTATCGAATTAGAGAAATACACTTTCTTTGTAACATTAAAACTCCGTTCATGCTTTCTTCAAGAATTACAAGCTTCTGATATATATAGATAGGCAGATGAGAGTTGTTGGAAAAAGGAAGAAAGGAGAAAATGGACAACGTGGGCAAAGCAATGAGATTCCATTTGGAAATGCTTTGTATACAAACTCTGTTAAATTATATAAAATGTAAAAAAAGGTAAGAAGAATATTTCGTATCTTTTTTATGAAAGATTTTTATTACGAAAAATGAAGCATATTATTCAAGATCTATACAGAAATTCTGCACCTAAAAAAAAGTATTTTTTATAAAAATTTGCATATACAGGATGAATCAGGGGGAATAAATAAAATATATTTATTATTCTTTTATTTGCTCTAGGAAAAAATAACAGTCAAATTTGTATTAAGTTAAGTACCGACTTTGTAACGGTTAAAAATATTCATCGTAGAAAAACAAAATATGGTAAAGGGATGAATTAAATGACCTAATTAGTTCATTTTCTTATATCTGCTCGTCCGTCTACGCGACAACTAAAAATCGAAAGTAGTTAACGATATGAAATTTTGAGTGTGTATTCTAGAGTCTAAAAGTAACCTCAAATTCGTGAATGTGGCAAATTGGATCGTCCATCATCCCGCCAGAGAGAAATATCCCTCTTTGAAGCCGTAAGAGATAGAACAAAAACTTCAAAACTAAAATTGTTTCCTGTTGAAAACAAACAACATTTGTATTTAAGCAAGTCTCTCGAAGGTTACAGTGGGGCACATATCAGCATCTTCTTAGATAGCCAGGCAGCACATCGGGTCCTTGAGGCGTCAAGATTCCAATCGAGGATAGTCTATGAATGCTTCGAGGAACTGAGCCACCTGGCGCTGAATAACACAGTTAGACTGATCTGGGTACCGGGTTACTATGTTGTTAAAGGGAACGAAGTAGCAGACTCGGTGGCACGAGAAGCGTCATCTCCAACGCCCCTTTCATCTGAGCCTGTCATTCCCATAGTAAGATGCTCCATAATTTACAGAATTAAGGGGCGGCTGCGACAAGCTCATCTCGATTACTGGGACTTTACGCATGGCATGCGACAGGCCAAGTTGTGCATAACCACACCTAGGCCATTCGACTGTGCTCGGTTGAAACTCAATAGAATGCACTTGAGAGGGGTCGTGGGGATCTTGACAGGATACTGTCGATTGAACTACCACCTTCATAACTTGGGGATCTCTGATGATCCTACTTGTATGGAGGACGATGAAACATCGATACATGTTATTTGTACCTGCAAAAACCTGCAGTTGTCAAGTAGAGAATGTTTGGGTCTGAAACCTTGGATTCATCAATCCTGGGAGCAATCCCAGCGGGGAAGTTATGGGCCTTCTGTGTGGCATCTGGCCTCAACAGAATCCTATATCTTCATTTGCTTAAAATAGCACCTCTTACCCGAAGACGTCTCGACTTCGGGTGACAGGTTGTTCTCAAGGAGGGCACAGAGGACCCCTTGGTCTAGGTGCTAGGGACAAATTTGCAGTACCCTCTTTCTAATTATTATTAAGCAAGTCTCTCCTCGATCGCCAATTTGTAGGAATATATCAAGATATCCTGGTATAGTGGGTCTAAAAACTAATCTAAAACAAAAAATTAATAGCTACTAGTTTATGGATTTGGAAACCAATGTTTATTTTAAAACACAAAATTCAAGAATTATATTATGAGTTTATTGGTAGTTACAAGTAGGACTTATATACTGTCTAAATATTGAAAAATTTCAAGATCTAGTATCGAGTCCATTACAACTCCATTCATCACTGGTAAAAATATTCGAATGGGTTGGTAGTATAACCATCGTTGGAAGTGTAATCGCAGTCGAACAGGAGCAGCATTATTAATTTTTGTGGGTAGTTTCGTTGTCAAACAAGAGGATTGAAGTTGATGGCCTGGAAATATATTTTTACGAAAATTGCATATATTTGTTTCATTTAAAAATGATAAACCATAGATATAAATTGTAGAGGCTGCCTTGGACTGGCTACACTTCAACAATAAGGTCCATTGTGATGCCAAAGGATGTGAGGATTGAGTGGAGTGGAAGAAATTTTTCTGTATAGACTAGGAATTGGTTGAATATGCAGCCGACTATGATAGAAACTATGCCGATATTCATCTGGAGTTCGTGAAGGAAACTGCAGAAAACCTTCTCAAGCATAGCCGGTTACTCCGTTCTTGTCCATACGCTTACGATTTAGTCAATTAACCGCCCCCTTTTTTTCTTAATAATTGACCAACTGCCGATGTCGGAATTCGAACCTATAACCTCCCAGTTTTCAAGTAGGCATACTGCGCAGACATAACGCCTTAGACCGCTCGGCCACTTAGACTGGTGATAAACCATAGGACTTGTTTATCATTTTTAAATAACAACGTGTTCATCCTATATAAACTACGGTATAGTTACATATAATATAGTTGATGTTATACTTTAAATTATTAGTCGTAAAAAGTGATATTTACTTCAATTTAAGTTAATCGCCATGAATATCATAAAAAATGATATAGTCAATTACGAAAGAAAAATATCTAATTTAGCTCTGTAAATCCACTAAGTATGCAAACCGTACTGAGTATCGAGTAAACTTTTCGTTACATTATACAATGTCTAAATTTTATGTCGTTACTGAAATATTGTGGACATGTGTTGCATATCCTTCTGGAAATATAGTCATATAATTTTTTATATAGATTAGAACTGGGCATGGGTTGCTCAGCAGAGCAACTGTGCACTCCATAAGCTGAGTGAGAGTAAACAAGACAGGTATGCTTTGAAGTAAGACGGGTTGATGTTTCAATACAGGGTGTCCTAACTACTTTTATTTTTTTTGACAAATTATGCGAAAAATAATTGTCACTAGCACGAATAGTACTTTTAACTTTTTTAATTCAAAGTAGACTAACTCGAAGAAACTTAGTCTGGTTGAGTAAGCTAACACAAAATTCGTCATATCGAGCCTAACAAAAGAGATATTTAAGAAAAAAACCTGAGATTTCGGGTATTTAAGCTACCACTGACAGAAATAAAATTGACCCGAAATCTTTTTTTAGGCCCGTCATACCGGAATTTTATTGTACCAATCTCTTTATTAATATTTCTATTTTCTATTGCGTTGTATTTTTTATTCGTCTTATTTTATTCCAAGTGAAATTTATTAAAACATGTCAAAATATGTGTAAAAATGTGAGTTTCTCCATAAGAGCAATGCATTAAAACTCGAACATTAAATCATTAATTCAAGACTCCCCGTAACCCGCCACCCCCCACAGAGGACCCCTTGGTCTAGGTGCTAGGGACCCGTATGTGGTACCCCTCTTTCTTATTATTAACCCCCCCCCCCACTGAAACTTTTATAATTGATTTATATGCACTTCAACTATATGTAAACAAAAAATCAAGCCTTAATCTTTTTGAAGCTTCAGTGCTTGTACATCCTTAAAGGATATGTGTTATAATTAAAGTGTTTCAATGTACGCAAGCCTAATATTACTGTGTAATTTGACAATGTTACTACCATATTGTTGTTTTGAAGCGAGCATATGCGTATACATTTTCGTAAAGACAAAAAAAAGCTTTTTGTAAACAACGGATAAATGTTTCTCGGATAAAGGTAATATAATTTTATATTGTAAAGATAAGTGCGTTAGTATAGTAGTACGAATAAAAAACGAAAGGATTTTATCATTTTTAGAGAGATGAAAGAATGGTTACATAAATACACATTACGAATAAACGAAATTCAAGGTAGAAATAATTCAGTACTTATAGTCTCTCCAGAAATAACTACAGATTTGTTTTTAATATAAGAGAGCAGGGCTGGCCAACTTTAGTATGTATAAGGTATACTTTTGTATCTTAAAAATGTTTCGCGATCAACTTCGAATCGTCCTATTTGTTCGAAGATACATATGAAAAAGTTGTTATAAAAATGCACAGGTATGGTTGATAATTTTATTTTAAGATTTTTTATGGGTCAGGAAAATTTATCTTAGAAGAATGATATAAGATTTTTAGAATTGTTTTTTTTTACGTAGGCGGATATACAGGATGTTTCAGTACGAGGTGCGCTCCCGAGAGCTGTTAGCAATAATCTAACAGCTGTCGGGAGTGCATCTCGTATTGAAACACGCTGTATATCCACCTACGTAAAAAAAACATAATTTAACGGGTCAAAATTAATTCAAATTACCTACAGTTAAAGACAGACTTAGCATTTATTTTATTGCCTTAAAATTAATGAGAAGAGTGCCTTTGCATGTCTCTAACCAAGGAATCATAACTAGGTGTATATACTGACAACGATAATAATAATGAGTCTTCAGAATGGGAATCAGTCAGGACAGAACATAGTTTAGTCTTCGTTGACTTTAAGTATGAAAATGCCGATTCACACAGGTATGTAGATCCGAAACAAGAATAAATATATTCGCTACATTAGATGGTATTGACATATTTTTTTCGGTTGACGTTAGATTAAATCAGTTTGCAAAATTTAATTTTTTAATATAACACTTAAATCTTTTTTAAAAGGAAAATATATAAATTTCACAATTTCTTTATTTTTTCTAAATCTTGAAATCGTGCTTCAAATTCTTCAATTAGTTTTTGTCAAGACATTTCGAGCAATCGGTCAAAATTGGCTACACGATCATCCCTGTGATAGAGAATACTGCGTTATATTGATTTGAGATGATCACAGCTAAAAGATATAACAAAGCCGAGGCTGCATTATGAAGTAGAATGGATTGTAGTTGAAATATCTTTTTTTAAATCTATGTGTAAATCTTTCACCAAATTTTATTCCAAAACTCATGGTTAGAGCTTTGAGCAAGTAGGAATAAAATTGACCTAATTGTTTTCTAGTATTATTTAGTAACACATTTGAGTTTATTTAGGTAAAATCGAATTTATTTTGAATATTTTATGAGAAATATATTTTTATAAACTATTTTTGTTTTAACATTTAAATTTTTTTTTAACTTATCCATTCAAAAAGTTTTTATACACTTCGGTGGGATCTAGGTGCAAAATAAGAAAAACGTTAGTCAATTATTTTGTGGAAACATATGTTTCGATCTATAACTAACCTGAAGAAAATAATGAAGAAAAATATATAAATTTTAGTAGCTTCTCTTCAGGAATTGATCTGAGTTATCCAAACTTTGAGCTAAGTATACTGTCGTCAAAGCCCATTTGTTGTTCTTGAACCCCTTTTGGGATAACTGTAAAGACTCTTGGTCTAAGTGGGTCCCATCCAAGAAAGTCGCTACAAACTAACTTAACCTTCTCTTCAGAAAGGTCCATATAATTTGACATTATTTACTATTTGGTATTTTATTTAAACCAAAGCAATAAAATTGTTGCGTTTCAATTTTTTCGACTCTGGTTCGTAGTTTCTCTGTTATCTCATAGAACAAACGATACGGACTAAACGAAAAGCAAAATTATTTCCGCAATGTGAAATATCCGAGCCCACCGGGAATCACAAAAAATATGTAATTTTGCAGAAACTTTAATTTATATATCTGAACTGTAAGTATATGCTGTATACAAAGTCCCAATCTCTTTGAACACATTGTACTCAACCAGATGTAGTTGGATTATAGTCAGTAATGAGACACACCTGAACTTCAATCAGATAATTTTTCCATTACGTTTTAGTTTAAAGCTATTAGAGTCATGCGGTGTTGATGTCAACAACATTCACAGCATACACAACTTCATATCCTAATCGGTTAATATAATAATTCTTTAAAGTTAATTTTTTTTAAATATAAATATAGTAAAATAATTCCACTATTTTTGTACCCAGGTGTATTTACTCAAGTAGTGTAATCCGTGCCCATAACTATAGGTAATCGAATTCTTACTGGAAGATATTGTTGAATTACTTAGATACATATACATACATAATGTACATTTACTGTACAAGTCTTGTAAACTTCACTACACTTAAGAACATTGTAACTCTGCAAGAGTTATCCACAATTTTCCATATACCCACAAGAAATATACTATACGATAATTTATTCGTATAGAAACGATAGTAAGACTCAACAAATCTGAACTATATCGAATAAACGTGATGCGGTCTACATTAAAAATAATAGTCCTTCAACAATCAAATAGTTTAATAACTACGAATTTCGTATCCTTAAATTATTCTCATACCAACGGACTTTATTTGATATCCATATTGTGAGGGTGCCAGAAATTTTGTTTATACCTTTGATATATTTTTTTATACCTCTGATGTCAGTTTGCTATTATCAGTTAAAATTTTGGAAAATGAGTTTACCGTTATGTCCCAATATTTCTTGTCTCTAGACTTTAGTGAGAGCTCCTTTGCCAATAGCAGCCCAGGCTTTCAGTTTATCAACCGTAAGACGTCAGTACATTCACACTTAAACTTTCGTATTATAAGAGCGGTATTTAACATGTGGACCAGAATGTTTCTAGTTTAAACGCAATTATAAGTATCATTCTCTAGAACAGGTAAATAGTGTTTAGCTTCAGGGACCAGCCTGGTCAGCGTTCATTGCGTGCGTAGCATGCAGGTGGCCAAATTAGAAGGCAGCTAAATTGTCTGGGAAATTAAAACCACTTTCTTTTTTTTAACGAGATTAAATTATGGAATTTGTAAAAAACTAAGAAAGAAGAAGAAAATACAAGTGAATTGAAAGAACCCAACAAAATCCTTATAAATTGATCTCTCGGTCAAATAGGCAAAAATTCGCGTAGGTATGTTGTAGTACATGACCTGTTGTAGTACATGACATGATCAAAAGTTCTTAACGGTTCTCAAAAATATTTAGTTTTTGAACTACCGATTCTGTAAGTGACCTTATCAGAAACTAAGAATTTCTGGGAGTTGAGCCTGTGAGAACTTTTGATCGAGTGGCTTTCTACTATAACATACTTATACTTATATTCAGTTTGACTGAAAGTCAATTGTCATAATAATAAGGAATCTGCGGGGTCCTTTTTTATCGACGAAATAAGGAGGTACTCAATTCAACCTGTATATATATATTTTTTTAATGTATGATCACGCATAACTTTTTATAGAGTAGCCCGATTTTGATAATTATTTTTTTGTTGGATAGGGAATGCTGAAATTTGGTCTCATATAAATTTGAAAAACTATTTTCAAACTTTAGCCAAATATATATATTTATATATAAAAATAAGGTAACTGGTGAAATATGAGGTGATTTTTTCTTATTTTTTCCTTCTATTTTGACAATTTTAATTTTATCTAAATTTATAGCTACTTAGATTAAACATACATATGGCTGCTTAATTTACAAATTTTATTTTCTAATTAAACATGCCTTTTTTTCTTACCTATATATGATGTTATCTTAGAGCCGGCCTTACACACTGGCACGCAGCCTTACAGATTCTTCAGAAGTATGTTAACGAAGAAATTTCAAATATTGTAGGGAAACAAAAAAGTGTTCAATCGCCTTTGTAACCAAAGCAGAAATTTCTTTACAGAGTCAAACTAGAAGCTTTTATAAACATAAATATAAAAATAACGTGAATTTGTGAGCAGAATTAAAATTAAAAAACTCTTTTGGAAATTTCCAAAACAAACAAACACAATACTACTCCCATTTCTAATTTCACATTGTGTTCACACAAAGGATATTGGAACTTTTGGTAATAGGATAGTTCAAAACGTAAAGACCCCGTAAACGCACAGCATCAATTTTCGACATAGTTATTGGTCTGTATGTAGAGGTAAAAATATAAAATAAATTTCTATTTATCATGAATGAGTTATAACTTAAACAAAAGCCGTACAGGATAACATTTGAAAGTTGTTCTTTCCAACATGTATACTGTATGAAAGTTGAAAATAGTAAACACGTGGAAAACCCCAACAGGAGTTGACTCATCAACGGAATCGTTACAAATCTCTAGTAGAAACTTTAGTCAAGTCAAATGACCTGAGGATGTTCAATGATGTATAATGTATGTGCTTACATGCAATGCTATTGTTATAGAAATATTGTTATATTCTACAGTCTTACAATAAGTTATTTCAATACGTAGAATCTCTCTTAGTAGAATTATTATCTTGTAGTTTATTTGAAAAATATACCTTGTGGCAATGTATTCAAATTTCAATGTTTATTTCGTATTTATATGAAGTGCATGTTTTCAACGTTGTCGGAATCATTAATAAAATGCGGTCGTATTTAATAAATAAAACAAAAATTCGTTACGCCGGACTTCTTTTTTGGCGACCTGTGTCGGCTATAGTGGTCACAATTTTAGTCCGGTTAAAATAAAATGTCGTATTTGATATGCTTGAATGTTTGAAACTCTGTTAATGAGTAGAATCGGTCAAGGGAAAAGAAGGTCTTACAGGAAGAAGAAAACAAAAAATAGAATAGGTCTTTTAATATTTGAAATTAGGAAAGAAAAAACTTAACAAATGTAATCTAGTGATTTAAAATATTATTCGGATGTTATTGATAAGATGAAGAAATTGCGAAATTTATTCTTCCAACAAAAAATTTCTATTTTTGGAAAATATTTATTTAGATCTATGCAATTTTGACGCAGTATTTCAAAATATTAAACTAAGTTATGTCATTCCTTGTCATTCATTTCCATATACTACACAATTTTCCATTCTTTTAAATATACTTAAAAAATATTCGTTACACAGGAACTGCGAAAACTTATATCTTAACTAAAATTTTGTATAATTTATACAACCAAAGGAGAGGGCTTAAGGAGAAAGGATAGAAGAAAACAAAAACAATATTTAGATTTATGCAATTTTGATACCCAATCAAACCAAATATCAAACTGATTAACGCCATTATTTCCAGAAAATTATAAAAACATCAAGTAACCAAAGTGATACATTATTGTATTATTCATTATTATGGGTACTGTATTTAAATTGAAAAATATTTCTGGAAATATTAGAGTTACAGAAAATATGGCCGGGTAATGAATTGTAGTAAAATTTATTTACTAGAACTATGCATACGCGTTACAAATTTTTCCTGTTGTTAATATAAAGACAAAATTTCAAGATTTTATGTTTCTCTCTCTATCTAAGCCCCACTTTCTGAAAGCACGTCATATACCAAATTTCATTCCGATCATCCTAAAATACATACATACATACCAGTCCAAGCGGCCGAGCGGTCTAAGGCGTTATGTCTGCGCAGTATGCCTACTTGGAAACTGGGAGGTTATGGGTTCGAATCTCGACATCGGCAGTTTCTCAATTCTGACGAAAAAAAAGGGTCGGTTAATTCACTAAACTGTCGGCGTATGGACAAGAATGAAGTAACCGGCTATGCTTGAGAAGGTTTTCTGCAGTTTCCTTCACGAACTCCAGATGAATATCAGCATAGTTCCTATTACAGTTCCTATCACTCATATCCTCACATCCTTAGGCATCATAATGGACCTTACGATCGAAGTTTAGCCCGTCCAGGGCATCCTCTACAATCTATCTATCTACATACATACACACATACATAATACATACATAATGCATAGGTTCGATGAACATTTGAAGAAATTTTTCCGTAATTCTTTCATCACCAATAGCTTCGAAAATTCGTGTAAAAGCCAGTTAGATCGCGTAGACTAACTCAGAGAATAGATTTATAGACAATGATACAAATGAAATTAAGATATTTTGGCGACAATTTTAAATTCATTATTATTACATTAAAATCGTAAATACTTTTTAACCCGACTTCAAAAAAGGAGAATGGTTCTCAATTCGTCTGTATTTTTTTTTTTTTTTTTTTTTTTTATGTGTGTCACCTCAGAACTCCGACATTTATGAACCGATTTTTTTGTTTTAAAGGGTTTGGTTTCCCATTGGTCCCATTGGCACCAAATCGCATTCTGATGAGGGGATCCCCGGAAAATCGAGGAAAATCCTCATTTTATATGTGATATTTTTTTTTTTGAAAGGGTATACTCATTCATAATGGGAAAATAAGAAAATTTTTTTAAAAACCGACTTTTTAAAATTTTTTTACAAAAAAAAAAACCGAGCCCAAAAAAAAAAATTTTTACAAAAAAAAAACAAAATGCATGTAAATAAAATTGAAAATCTGTTATAAAAAAATGCTCTTAAAATTAAAAAAAAAAAAAAAAACGGGTAAAAAAAAAATGTGTTATAAAAAAATTCACTAAAAATTAGTAAGTCGTTTAGTAGGTCTATCCATATTTAGACAAATAAAACTAGTTATAGAACTTCAAAGTCACTAAAAAGCGAGAAATAAACCATATTTTGACAAAATGGAAACCCGACTTCAAAAATAAAATATTCTATAACAAAAAATGCACTAAAAAGTAAAAAAATAATTGCATATTCTTGTGCCAATTTTAGTTCACCAAAGCAAAAATTTTTAAATATATATGTACAATTATTGTTATTTTTGGAGGCGGTGTCCAAAAATTATGTGAATTTCTCTATGCTGACAC
Source organism: Nineta flava (assembly GCA_963920215.1). Classification (NCBI taxonomy): domain Eukaryota; kingdom Metazoa; phylum Arthropoda; class Insecta; order Neuroptera; family Chrysopidae; genus Nineta; species Nineta flava. The sequence goes on from OY986042.1 coordinate 84,894,151, forward strand.
CGCCTCCAAAAATAACAATAATTGTATATTTAAAAATTTTTGCTTAGGTGAACTAAAATTGGCACAAGAATATGCAATTATTTTTTTACTTTTTAGTGCATTTTTTGTTATAGAATATTTTATTTTTGAAGTCGGGTTTCCATTTTGTCAAAATATGGTTTATGTAAATACTAGAATTACAGAAAATATTATCAGAGAATAAGTTTTAATCATTTACATGGAAAAGTCTCTGAGAAAACATCTGCGGCAGAGAGAACCAAGGTGATTCCACGAAGTATTCTGTTTTGCCAATTTTGTCATGGAACACAATGTGCTTAAGAACAATACAAATACACAAATGGAAGAATCACTACATTTCTTTTTTTATAATAACACAAGTATAACATTGGTTTTATGTTTAGATACACTTGAGTTACTTGAGAAATTATTTCCTGTACTGAACAAAGGATAAACTAAAACAATTGAACTGCCTTTCTCTTTGTGAAAAAACATTCTGCTCGTATACAGAAAAAAAAAACTTTTTGAAAAAGTCAATTAAAAACTAAATTATCTTTACACAGTGAATGAGTCCACTTTTAAAATAATATAAATGTTCGAACAATATTTACTTTTAAAACAAGTGAAAATAACAACTAACTGAGTTAAATGCTTGAATACCCGGTATATACTGAATTTATGAAAAAAAAATTGTCTTTAAATTGTTATATCTCTTACGGTTTCAAAGAAACAGTTTTGTCCATTTTGCCCAAACATAGTCTGATTTTGTCCAACACTCATACGAAATTTCAGCTCGCTATCTGAGTTATCGTGTTTACGGACGGTTGGACAACTTTGCGGAAATGGACTTATTAGGTCATTTTATAACACCTACATACAAATTTTTTTGCGATCAATATTTACAACCTTTACAAAGTTGGGACGAAACTTAATATACCCTAAACTTAATATAATATATACCAGGTATAATGAGCTACATTTTAAAGCAGTTCACTGGTGATAGTAAAAAAAAAAGTAAAAAATACAGTATATTAAACTTCTCGGACATTCAAGCTGCCTTAAAAGCCTTACCTGGAACTGAGGTCACCTCAAGGGCAGTCAAGGATTGTCTGGAGGAACTGCTGAAGCAAGCAAAATGGAACAATGTTAAATTGATCTGGGTGCCGGGTTGACCAATTAAATTAATTTGTGTCAATTACATTAATTTAAAAACAAATTAATGGGGTTGTTAATTGAGTAAACTATCGGGGTATGAGCAAGAACAAAAGTAACCGGCTATGCTTGTGAAGGTTCTCTGCAGTTTACTTCCACAAACTCCAGATGCATTCGGCATAGTTCCTATCAAACCTGACTGCAGTCGCACAACCTACAAATTCCTTGCCTACACAAAAATTTCTTTCCCTTTAGAGGTCGGTCAAAAAGGTCTATAAAAGTTATCTCCCCCCCGCTACTACTACTACTACTACCTATCAATTATAGAGATAGTAAAATTTGGTACCTTATTTTCTGACAAACCATAGATACATATAGACCACATGGCCCCAAAAGCCGCGATCTTTTGCCAAACTTTTGTAATTGATGTGTGCCGTTTTCATTGGGTTTTCGAAAAAATGCTTAGTATAAATGTTGTTCGTTATAAATGTACTAATAACGTTTATGCAAAAAATTTTCCTAAAAACCAAATGAAAAAGGCGAAAATCGACAGTAAAATTTTGAAAACAGACAGCCACTTTTGTGGACCATAGTACCTTAGTATTATGTGTCGGAGCCCAAAGACTCTTAATATAAATATGGTATTCGTTTATAACAGAAAATACACAAATATTAAAAAAATTACATTGATTCTACCGTGAGGAATTCAATAAGCATTTGGGTAAATATTGTGTAAAGAATATTGACTTGGCATTTTCTAAATTGGTTTTCTTTACCTGAACGCAATTTATTTTTATCATTAAAAGATGTTGTTGATTCCTTTGTGTAAAACCATTCCTTTGATTAGAATATTAAAAAGTTTTCTATCTATTATAAAGCACTGTTTGCAATCTAAGATAGATTTAGTAAAATTCTTGTTTTTCTTTTTAAAATATTTTTTTTCACGGAAAAACACCAAGCAATTCTATGCGAATTCAAATGTTTTAATTGTTTTGGATATTCCGTTCTAAATATCAGATATTTTTATTGTAAATATATTTTATGATTCTCGAAATTCCATTACAAATTGTGATCCAGAAATAAAACAAAATATTTTAAACGTCTACTTATACAATTAACTTCAAAGTAAAACAAGATTCTTATTTCTCCTATCAAGGATGTACGAGCGCTGATGTATAGTCCATTTATAAAATTCTTCAAAATCTTATGTAGTATATTCATTAAAGTCCAGAATAATATGTATTATTTTTTGTCGTAAGTTAGAATAAAAATTTAATTTAGTTCCGTCATACCGGGCCTGACCAAAAAGATATGTAAGAAAAAAACCTGCAATTTCGGTTAATTAAGCTACCGCAGACTGAAATAAAATTTACCCGAAATCTATGTTGTTTTCTTAAATATCTTTTTTTAGGTCCGTCATACCGAAATTTTATTGGATCAATTTATTTTTCTTAATATTTATATTTTCTATTGCATAGTTTATTTTTTATTCGTCTTATTTTATTCCAAGTGAAAATAATCAAAATATGTCAAAATATGTGTAAAAATATGAGTTTCTCCATAAGATTAAATAATCAATTCAAGAATCCCCGTAATCCCCCTGCAATTTTTATAATTGATTTATATGCACTTCAACTACATACAAACAAAAAATCAAGCCTTAATCTTTTTGAAGCTTGAACATCCTTAATAATTTTTTTATGAATAATTAAATATTTTAAATCGTTTAAGTATCAGGCAATTTAAGTTTCACTTTTTGACGTCATATTGAAAGTATATAATTATTATAATATGAGATGATATGTAATACTTTGATAAAATAATAAGAGAATTTGTAATTAAAAAAATTATTTCATTTATTAATCATATTTAGGGTTTTATAAATTCTAATAAATTAGTGAAAATAACAACTAATTGAGTTTATTTTTTAAATACCCGATATATACTAAGTTTATGAAAAAAAATGTGCGTGTCAGATCCGATGCGTAACTCGAGTTTACTATTATAAGTTATTTACTATATCCGATCAAAAACATAAATCTAAGAAAGGGCCGAGTTCTCGGGGAAATCCTTAACGTAATAGTTCCTTCTTAAAAAGTGATGATATGAGAGTAAAGACCGAGCTATTTACAAAGTAAATAGGTCTAGACTTCATATAATTGTTGCTTCTTAAAAAGTGATGATATGGAAGAAAGGACCGAGCTATTTACAAAGTATATAGCTCGGTAAACAATTTACCAAAAAAATTAATGAGGGGTAAATTGATTAAATGTAAGAAAAAATTTGGTTGAAATTTATTTCGTAAGTTTTCCCTTAGTATATTTTTAAAACTTTATATAATGCGGCAAGTTATTTTTCTGATGATTTCAAATATTTTAAAACTTACCGTGTTATAAAAAATTTTAAAAACATACTAAGAGAAAACTTACGAAATAAATTTCAACCAAATTTTTTCTTACATTTAATCAATTTACCCCTCATTAATTTTTTTGGTAAATAGTTTACCGAGCTATTTACTTTGTAAATAGCTCGGTCCTGTCTTCCATATCATCACTTTTTAAGAAGGAACTATTACATTAAGTATTTCTCCGAGAACTCGGGCCTTTCTTACAGTTATGTTTTTGATCGGATATCACTCCTTTTTGAAAGGTTTAAATATACGAAGCCGAAGTCTTCGCACAAAACGCTACGCGTTTCTGTACGTTTGCAAAGCATTCTTTGCGTACGCATGCTTGCGTTTCTTTACGCTTCGCGATACTTTACTCTCCTTAGATGCACATATACAAAGGAGACCGCTTCGCGTTATATAAAAAAAACCTGATCTTTCTAACATGAATAGAAGTGTAAAAGGCAGTTTAAGGGGTGTTTTTCCCATTTTCGGAGGTTTGTAATGTAGGAAATGAAATTTTTCAAAGTAATCTGTTAATTTGACTTAAAAAAGAAAATCCCATCTCTCTAATATGAATCGAAGTGAAATGGCAATTTAATGTAAAATCAATCTGAAAAGATGTATTATATACATATATATATATATATATATATATATATATATATATATATATATATATATATATATTATTGAATATCATAGCGTATAATGTGTTAGCTTCTAAAGAAATACATAACACTTGATTTCACTACTCATCAAATTGTCGTACCGGGGCTTTAAATAGAAATCGATTCTTAAGGAGTAAACTTCAAAAAGTTTTAAACAATAGTTGTTTATTTAAAAAAAAAACCCTAACGTAATATTTTTTAAAATATTCATCAAATAATGCATCACCCTCTTGAATATCATTTTAAACTCGGGCGCTAAATGTTGATATAGAAGAGAATATTCCAAGTAATTTTAAAACTTACTCTTATAAAGATTAAATAAAAATCAATATATTGGAATTGAAACCAACCTTTTATTTTGCCTGATAAATAATCAATCAATGATTTGTTAGTGGTTACCGAGGTAACAAAGGGAATATACAGTGTGAACGTATTGTTATCTAAATATGAAACTAATTGAGATTTAGTAGTGAGAACAGTACAAACTATTCACACTCTTTTTGTTACAGAATGTAAAATATGTTTATTTGAAAATTTCATGAATAAAAGCTTTATTTTTTAAGTGTAAAAAAAGAAAATAATAATATTGTATACATTTATTCAATAAGTAGCGATTGAAAAGTAACATTTTAGTTTATTTCATCTTTTATTTTCGTTTGAGGAAAATGAAAAATCATTAATTTTGTATTATTTATATATATATATATTTAATTATTTATTTATATGTCTATATACTTATATACCGGGTGACTCATTTTTAATTCATCCAGTTAAATATCTCCAAAACTAAGTGGAATCGAGAATGTATGAAACAAACGTTGCAGGGTTTTGAGGTGAAAACATAATGCAATAAATATATTGCTGCGTGCTGCATGATATAACACATCTCTTAACCGGTGCAAGTTATGAAAAATCTTGAATACCAAAGATGATTATCTCGTAAAACAACATTTCTTTATAACTTTTTTTTATCTCACAGCTTTGGTGTAAATGTAGCATAATTTGTATTTACACCAAAACTATAGTATGTATAAATAAAAGTTTTAAGCAATATCTGTCTGTTTTTATAAGATACAAATTTTTTTGTATTCAAAGAATTGTTCTACCTTGTATCGTTTAAAAAATATCGCGTGGTATATCTTACACCAAAACTATGGGATACAAGTAAAAAAAGATTCAAATAAAAGTTGTTTTTATGAGATAAATATGTTTTTTATATAAAGTTTTTCCATGTCTTGCCTCGTTTAAAATATATGTTATACCCATATATGTAATACTTCTATATTTCTCTTATCCATAAGTGTGGCCGATGAAGTGAACCATCAAATGTCTTTTTCTGCCTCTGTTGTAAAGCATTGTTGTTTTAGAACGGAATAAACTCTTTTCATATTGTTTGGCTACATTCAAATTTAAAAGATATTGTAAATTTTAAAAATAAAATTGATGATATAAATTTTTTGGTTTAAAAAATCCCAAATTTGACCATTTTCTACTTTCTACCATTTTATACTTTATTAAAAATCTATTAAAATTTTATACTGAAACGAAGGGCTTTCAAATTCTATATTATATTGATCAACCCATAGTCAGGAATATTTTTAATGTTAATAACCATTTTAAAATTATTTGGCAAGTCAATATTTGCTTATTTTACATTTAAAAATGGGTATTAACAAAATATTTTCTCATTAATGTTTCATAGATTTCATTACAATTATATAATCTAGAATTTGAAAATCCTTCGTTCTACTATTGCATCATATATTTCGATGAATTTTGAATTATTAAAAAATGGTCAAGATTTTTAAGAAAAATATGAATCTTTATATTCTATGTTAGTTTTTTGAGATACAATGTAAAGTAAGTATTCTGTTTATCTCATAAATATAAAAATTAACAAATAGGTAATATATGTGTTAAAGATTTACTACTGTCGTCAACAAGATTATGGGATACATTTTTAATCCAGATTGGTTCAATTTTATTGAACGGGAGTGTATATATTATATATAATCAAATATTTGTATTAGTCTCAGCGGGTATTAAGTGAATCAGAAGCCTATATGTCTGCACCGTAGTGTTTAAGACTCTCTTCCTATCCCAACTTGCAATATATGAATATTACATATATGGTTATACCACACGACCAAGGATGCATGGAACACAAATATTACTATTGCATTATATTTCCTCTTTTAAACTGTGCAACTTTTGTTTTAAACATATCGAGCATTCCGCTTAGATTTCCAGATTTTGAACTGGATGGATTAAAATTTGGGACAACCTATATACACATGTATTTACTCTGAAAACTTGACTGGAGCAATTAAAAGTATATCAATTTCTTCCTTTCACTTGAAATAAATACTTGATATAAATAAATACTTATTATGAAATTTTAATTACAAAACATTTTATCTGTATTTTTAAGAAATTGAAAAATTTTCTCATTAATTATGTCTTCGAAAATGTTAATTGATTTTGAATTTAAAGAAGAAAACAAAAGAGTTTCTTGCAGCATTAAAATCAGTTTATGTGCGCAGAACAAAATTCTAGAAGTCGTTAAAATTTTTTTGTTTTTGCTAATAATAATTTATTTCATCTTTTTGTATAGACTTATCTCTTTAACAAACAAAAAATTTGCTTCATTGATCTTTTGTTCTGTTTCTTTTCTTCAAATGTTTCTTTTTATTATGCAAAGCTATATCATTATATTCTTATACCTGTATATGCAAATATACAAGGTATATTAAGTTTAGTCCCGACTTTTTAACGCTTGAAAATATTAATCCTTGACATAAATGCTTCACAAATTTAATCATAAAATGACCTAATTCGGCCATTTCCGCATGTCCATCCGTCTTTCCGTCTGAGCGTGAAGCTGATAACTCAAAAACGAAAAGATATAACGAGCTGAGCTTTTTGTGTGTTTTCTAGAGCAAAAAAGTAAGGTCAAGCTCGTTAATGGGCAAAATTGGAACGTGTTTCCCCCCGCTAGGAAGGGGGGGGGGAATATACGTCTTTGAAACCGTATGATATAGAAAAAAATCTTCTTCTCTTTAAAATAAACAACTTTGTTTTGAAAATTTTTTCATAAACTCAATAGTTTACTCATCATTTATGCATTAAATGTTCCTCGGAAAGCAAATTATTAGCAATTCGAATACCATATATTTATTACTTCAGTTCATGCTGAATGAATATGTCTAAAGAGGCTCATATACGATACGATCAAACCGTTGGATTAACAGCCTTTTGGGCAACATTATGTTTGTGTAATAAAAGCCCCCAAACAAGATTAAAAAATTCCTTACGCAGGAGCTGCTTCAACTTACAATGTTTTTAGAATACATAAATCACTCTCTAGCGGTCATAATTTTAGTGTGATTAAAATGAAATTTAATATGATTTTAGTATTTGCAAGGTCAATTGTATTACTGAATGGTATAGGTCAGGAGAAAATAGGGCGTAGAGAAAGAAGAAAACACAAAATATAAAATATATTAGAACAATCGAAAAATGTATAAGGAGTAAAGTTATAGAAACTCAAATTTGCTAATGTGAATATTATTGGTAATATTCAGAGAAATATTTACAGAGAAATATTCAGTTTTTATACTATAACGAAAGTAGACCCACATTTTTTTAAAGTATAAGGTTGTTTTGCAGGGGACTTGCAACTATACAAAGTGCCTGGCAATGAATGACGTGATTTCTAATATTATCACGAAGAAATTATAACAAAATTACGATATATAATTTGACAAACGTAAGTAGCAATTGTATGCACCTTTGCTACGCCGATTGTTCCTAACTATGTTGGGGCCATCCGCAGAAAAACTTTCAGCTTTTATAAAATAATGAAGGTCTGACGATCACGGGCTCTTAGACTATTAGGGTGATATGCTAAATATTGTGTTTCCCCCTTCCTTTAAACCCTCCTTTCCGCTTGTCCGATAATATTCATTAACGAACTTTCAAATACCAAAAGCTTCTCAAATACCAAATTTCATTCCAATTGGAATAAACCGTTTAGAGAGTCCACAGACACAAAAACTTATAGATATGTAAGTTAAATTAATTTTCATAAATTTTTACGAAACTCCATCATCGGTACAAAAACAATAGCTGCATTTCCTTTAAATAATAGACCCCCATACACGATCAAACAATGTGCGCAACAACTCTGTTTGTGCAACATCTTGTTTATGTTTCTTGGTCAAATACTGCCATACACGTTCAAATTGCTTGTGAAGATCAATAAAAATCGATCCCGACCGATTATGCATTAAAACCGTTGTGCAACAACTTAATCCATTCCATCCACCATCAAATTATTTGTGCAAAAACGGTTGTTGCGCAAATTGCTTGATCGTGTTTTGGGGCAAGCATAGTAAGTTTTGTTCTAGCAAGTATAGTAAAATAAAATTTATTCGGGCTGTGTTTAACGGTTGATAGGAATAATGAGTTTATCTTCAACTTTGTAACGGCTGTCTTTCTGTCAACACGATAACTCACAAACCAAAAGAGATAACTGATAAGCTGAAATTTTATGTGAGTGCTTTAGAGCTTAAAATGTAAGGTCAAATGTTGGTGAATAGGCAAAATGGAAGAAACTGCCAATTTTTAAAACCGTACGAGATAGATCAAAATTGTGAAGACAAAAAATGTTTCTTTTTTAAAAATAAACAACCTTTGTAATAAACTTTTTTTTACATAAATTCAGGATACACCGGGTATTTAAGCAATTTTAACTCAGTTAATTGATATTTTCACTTGTTTTTGAAATTTAAACCATTATTTTTGACATCTAAAGGCATGCTTTTAAGTAGGATCAAAAAAATTTTTCTGAAATCAGAGGTACCATGAGAACCAAAAATCCAAGATCGATAAATCCAAAGATACCAGGTTTGTTGCATTGTCCTCAATACAAAAAAAAATGTATAAAAATAGAGAAAAGAATAACAGCACAGAATTCATATAGAATAAGTTTTTTTAGGGCAATCTAAATAGAAATTCTATGTAAAATATTTTTAGTCATTAAAAAATAACTTCACTAAACTACCTAGAAACTCATTTCAGTCGAAAACGAGGCAAACACAGATCGTTTAACAGATAACATATTTATAAAACAATATCACTGAGCCGATTATAGAAAGTCAAAATGTGTTTTATTTATGACAAATATATTTTTGTAACGATAATAATTTGTATAAAATTCTAGTAGAATATTTATTCAACCATACAAATTTCTACATTATTCTATTTGTTACCTGTTTTTTCAAGCGAATTACTCATTAAGTTTAAATTGAGTATACACGTGTACACTCAATTGTTCAATATAAAGTTAAATTTTATTATACACCCACCATACAAACATTTTTTCCTCTATATGCAGACTACAACATAGTTGTTGTATATAAAGATTTCGTCGTACCGATTTAACCTCAAAAATGAATGATGATAAATATAGATAGATAGATAGATTGTAAAGGCTGCCCTGGACGGGCTACACTTACCCATAAGTCCATTGTGATGCCTTAGGATGTGAGAATGTGAGTGGTGTGGAAGGAAGTTTTGTGTGTAGGCTAGGAATTGGTAGGATATGCGGCTTCAGCCGACTATGATACGAACTATGCCGATATGCATCTGTAGTTTGTGAAGGAAACTGCAGAAAACCTTCTCAAGCATAGTCGTTCTTGTCTATACATGGACAGTTTAGTATACTAACCGCCCTTTTTTTTCTTAATAATTGACAACCTACCGATTTCGGGATTCAAATTCATAACTTCCCAGTTTCCAATTAGGCATACTGCGCAGATATAACGCCTTACACCGCTCGGCCACTTGGACTGGTCGATGTTGATAAAACAAAATCTTTAGAAAAATATTGATACGAAAAAGTTCACTCATCCATCAGGTATCGAAACTTGGACCTCAGTAATTTTAGTCCAGCGAACTACCGTGTCATCACAGATAATACCGATGAATGAGTCAACTTTATCATATTATTGACAGTATTAGTTTGAAGTCAACATAACTAATTATACATGTTATAATTTGTGCATACTTAAGCGTCACAATACAATACTAATGTCAATTTTCATTAAGTTACGAAGACATAGTATAAAAGAACTAGCGTATACTATATAGACAAACGTGTCCATTTTGAATTAAATATTGATATGAGAAAATTTACCCATCCAGCATATATCGAACCCTGGACCTCTGGATTTCTAGCTCAGTGTACTGCTGTTTTAAAGATAAGTTTTAGAAGAGAAGGGTCATAAGGGTTTCCGTATATAAATGTTCGAAATTTAATATGCAAAAATGTAATTTTCAAAAATTGACTTGTGAGAGTCATCAAAAAAAACCTTCAAACTCCGTTGGAAGATTTTATTTTGTTTTACAAATTTACGAATATTACCCATAAAACCTCTGCATACAGTAGTAGCATGTATATAGAGGTCCGTGTGGCGTTCACATTAGAGTTTTTAGAGTATTTCTACTAAACAATTTTATTAAAATTTAACAAAATACAAATTTAATATACATCTATTTATTGTATCATATCTTATCATAATAAAATTTTCGTAAACAGTAAATAAAATTTACTAGTTACATTAAGTCAGACGCTAGAGCATCAGAATAAACTATTTTGTTTGATTCACACAAATAATAAAACATAACGCTGTCTATTAGCAGTGCCAGCTAGCAGCGCCAAACACTTTAAGCGTCTGTCCTTCCCTGTCAAGTGTTTGACGGAGATTCGTTAAAATATATTTAGCTCATATTCACGTAAAATATGATCTAAAAATGATTTTAAATTTTTATTTTTTTAAGTCGTATAGTCAAATAGTTGGGATAAAAATACAAAAATTTACATAAATATCCATAGGTCCGTGTGGCGTTCACATTAGAGTTTTTAGAGTATTTCTACTAAACAATTTTATTAAAATTTAACAAAATACAAATTTAATATACATCTATTTATTGTATCATATCTTATCATAATAAAATTTTCGTAAACAGTAAATAAAATTTACTAGTTACATTAAGTCAGACGCTAGAGCATCAGAATAAACTATTTTGTTTGATTCACACAAATAATAAAACATAACGCTGTCTATTAGCAGTGCCAGCTAGCAGCGCCAAACACTTTAAGCGTCTGTCCTTCCCTGTCAAGTGTTTGACGGAGATTCGTTAAAATATATTTAGCTCATATTCACGTAAAATATGATCTAAAAATGATTTTAAATTTTTATTTTTTTAAGTCGTATAGTCAAATAGTTGGGATAAAAATACAAAAATTTACATAAATATCCATTTGTCGAGGATGTACCCAATTGAGTGAGGTTACCAAAAGCATTTGGCAACATTAATTGAAATATCTCTTTAATTTTCTATTTGGTCCATTGTAATTTTATTTAGTCATGATGTTGTTTCTTCCATCTAATTCTATCTAGCCCCAATTCTATGTAGCTCCACAAAAAAGCAGATGCCTTAGCAAAGAAGGGAGTCGGAATGCTCGAATAGGCCCAGAGCCTATTTTAGGAATTCCAAGGATTGCATGTAAACAAGTGATCAACGAGTGGTCAAATGCTAAACACCATGTTCAATGGGAAAAGCATCGCGGCAGGAGCACGAGAAAATACTGTTCAGAGTGCAACCAAGGGGCTATCTCTCGATGCACTAAACCGGGACAAGATGCAACTGTGGAGGGTTGCCGGATTCATTACCGTGCATTATCCCCTGCGGAAGCATCTGCACACAATGGGACTCCATAACGGGTATATTGTGTGCAGATTGTGGCGATTCAAAATTTATGAAGCAAGCCGGCCGACAAAAAAGGTTAATTTCGTAAATATTGACGTCCTCCTTGCTCCTACACTACTGAGTCAAATTTCATAACTTCTTATTCTGGCGACCCGTTTGGAATTCCTTAAAGGAATGCAAGGGACTTGGGTCTGAAGGAGTCTATATTGACCTTTTGATATTCATACATAAAATAAACGAATGTGTCATTTACAGCAATAACGCCAGTAAGTTTGTTCGTATTTTGTCATTGGTCACATAATCCGCCTATTTAATATTAAACCAGCGCCAATAGCACCACATTGTGGATTATTTAAGTCTATTAGTTATGTCCTCTTTTTGTATCCATTTACATGCATCCAATAGCATGGGCGTCACATAATTACTTATTCTAGGATGACGTCGAAGAAAATTAGTATTAGTAGATTTTTTAGGTCTACAGTTTGTGATAAAAACCGCATTGTCAACGTTGTTACTTTGATACCTTTATTTTCAAGACTTTCTCGTACTATTTCTTCGCTGTAAAAATTATGTGGTATTGGTGAAAGTACGCATCCATGTCGATACACTTTTTTTAATGGTCTTAATTTAACTTTCGCTATTTGATCACGATTAATATTTTTGATTCACAAGCATCATATCCACGTCCATATAATGTAAGTTAAATTGACTTTAAATATTGAATAACTTTATATGACCGTAGATCATTTTAGCGTGTGTATGGCATTAGATATAATTCTTTAGCTAAAACGTGAACTTTATTATATAATAATGTTATTTTGAATTGTAGAAATAAATAGAAAGAAATACATCATATTAAAATAAATTTAGTGAAAATTTTAACGAATTTATAACCTAAATAAACATACAAATTTATATCTTATTATGATGTGTATATATGTACTTTTATACAGCTTGTTTTTTAAAATACACCCAATCTGGAATAGTGTATAGTCTATCTATCGCTGTCGATATGTAATGTACTATGATATGGTTTACTTTGTTGCACTTAAACAACCAGTGTTGCATTATAATATAAATAACTATTATATTATACTTATCACTCTCTAACTACAATCATTTATATGTAGTTGCATCTTACTCGTGTTTGTGTACATCGTCCTTATTGTGCATATACTGTGCATAAGCAGTGATAAATGCACTACACAATGTTTCTATTGTGTAGTTTATTACGTTTTAACGTATTATATAGAGAACCTGCATAAAGACTGGTGGCGCCTCTTCCGGTAATTTTTTAAGTTTATATGTGAGTACAAGCTGTTTGTAAACATACATTCTAATATAAATTTGTTCATAATCACATAAGTTTTTATTAATTATTACTTCATAATGTTTATAACATAATAAAAACTAGTCAAGATATACAAAAAAACTATGCCACCAGCATTTATTGTAGACTTATCATAGATTATACGGAAATAAAATTCCAATAACCTCTCGTCCTGTACAAAATCATATGTATTCTTCTTACAAATCAGGAATATACCTCCTTCAGGAATGATCTCATTTAAATCCGAGTGCCACTGAAGGAAATCTAGTGATTTTTTGTAACTAAAAATAGAAATTTTTTAAAATTACTAGAGCAAGGGGTTCATATGATAGTGGATAGGTTTTCTTTGTAATAAAATATCTCTAGATGAACTGAATGTAACAATTATAGTTACATTTCTACACGCTGGAAATTAAACCGAAGAAAAAATAGAAGAAACTTTTTTTTTTTTAATTTTTATTTCCATTTAATTATACATCAATGAAAATAGATACTTTTTATTATTATTAAAATCTTGTAATATATAAAAGAAACATTTATATTTATCATCACTAGCTGACACTTTTATCACGTTCATTACGTCATTCTTAACATTTTTCCATCGCGCATTAACATAAATATAAGCTAAATTAACCCAAGAATAAATTTAATTTATAGTATACAAAATTTCATGGAAAATTTTCTTGAATAATTCATCACTATATTTGTAAAATTGTACGAAATATAAACATGATCACATAAATTTAAACACTTTTGAGCACATGCAGTATCAATTACAGAATTAATTAATTCTCTGATAATCCAATTTGGCTACTTTGGTTGATTTAGCCAATTTTATAGATTTCAGCATATAATTCAACGAACACAAAAAATTTAAATAATCTAAATTCACAAATTATTATTATTTTAAACGATTTGATTGATAATCTAAAAATAATATTGTCAACCTAAAAGTTTTAAATAAGTTTTGACAGATGTCGGTTGTTAATCGGAGACAATAATTTTTTAAATATCATTTTAGTAATAATACACCAGATATTTGTTTATAAATTTTATGTTTTATGTTTTATGTATAATTTATATTTTCTATTAATGATATATATTATATAGCGTCAAGTATAAAGTTTGTATTCTCTCACTTGTATTCTCTAATCATAAAGGTCACGCAGGTTCTCTATACGCTAGCTTATTACAAAAATTTTCTTAACCCTTGGGATGATACAACTACTGGATATTTTTATTGACGTAAATAAAATAATCTATCTATGAATATAGAGTTATTCAAATTAACACGAATATGGGGATATCGAGTACAAAAGTAACGATGGTAAACAACTCTCTTGCGCATGCCTTGGTGTTTACATGCTATTTTTAGTTTGTGATTCATGTGAAACGCTCTCTTTTCTTTCAAACGATAATCCTATTTTGAAAAATACACCCATTTAGTAGTAGTAGTAGCGGAGGGGGGGACAAAGCTTGGTAAGTAAGCTTTTTTAGGCCTTTTTTGCCGATCCCTTAAGGACGAGGAAATTGTATGTAGACTGGGAATTGTTAAGTTATGCAATTGCCGTCGCACGTAAAAACTTTGCCAATATACATCTGGAGTTTGTAAAAGGAAACTGTAGAAAACCTTCACAAGTACAGCCGATTACTTTCGTTTTTGTCCATACGCCGACAGTTTAGTCAATTAATTATTTTTTTAAATTAATTTAATTCACAAATTGTCAGTGTTAGGAATCAAACGACAGTAATTAAAATTTATGTATCTATAGGTATACGTGTGTCTGTATATACATCTGTGTCGGTAGGTAGGTTTGATAGGTACTAAGCCGATAGTCCTCTGAAGTGCGTGAAAGAAAACTACAAAAAACCTTTACAAGAATACTACTTCGTTCTTGTCCATACGCCGACAGTTTAGTCAATTAATCGTAATAATTAACGGCCACTGAACTAATACTAAATTTTGTGTTTTAGAAATAATATTTTTATTATACAAGACGTTGTAACAATAAAGGCAATTTATTACGTACTATATTAAAGGCGTCTTATATAGAGATAAAAATAATATTTAATTTGTTGAAAGATAATTAATCTTCACTTTATAATATCATTTCTATTTTATTCACGTAATAGTGAAAATTTATTTAAATTTGTTGACACCCTTAAAACACACAAAATTATTAAATATTATTAAAACAATCAAAGAGAACTCTCGGTTTTTTGAAATTACATTTCAAACTTAACCTCAATTCTAAGAACATTTATTTGTATTTTATATATACAGCTACATGCGAGACAAGCACCAAATTAGCAACAAGCAACATATCTCTGACTCCATATCCCAGAGATAGTTACGATTAGCAAATTCATACTGATGATGACCTTGTAGTCGAAAAAAGTATTTATAAAATACAAATAAATGTTCTAGGAATAGGGGCTAAATTTGTAATGTAAACACAAAATTATACTTGCGTAAATTAATATAAATATGTTTTGAATAGAATATTAAAACTGCTATTTAATAAATAATGGACGAAGAAATAATAATAAAAATTTCGGAAAATATAAAATATCTGAATAAATGTGTAAAATGTTGAGCAAATTTTTCCCGTCTAGCAGATGTGCCGAAAACCTACATTTTTAACAGTGCGAGATAGAAAAATATCACGAACACAAACAACTTTTTTTAGACTATGTTTTTATACACTAAATAGTGGAAGCCTAAATATGGACAAAGTTGTGAAAGCGACAAGTAGTACTAAAAATGTGCCATCGATAGATATTGTAGTAAATTAACTACAATATAGTAGTAATATTTTGCTAAAAATAGTCGAAAGCCGACTGCCGCTATATAATTATTGACAATGAAAATAACATTATAAATATAATTGACACATTTTCTAAAAAAAAACAACGAAAACATGACTTTGACTTGATTATAAAAATAAAGTATATTATTAATTTGTTGTAATATGATGTTATTTTATTCCTTTAATTGTTATAAAATTTAAATTTTATAATTGTAGCTTGTTCCTTAAGCTACAACTTACCATATATAATATATCATATTTGTAAATATGCGCCCCCCGTGTAAAACTTCTAGATACGCCCCTGGATAATAAAAATATATTATTGTTTTTAACAAGTATTATGTTACCAAGTATTTTACAAGTATTATGTTTTCCAAACGTTCCCGGAATTAATTATTTTGAATTTGGAAATGCCCGCCTGCTTTATTTTTGTGCGCACATTATTTTGAGTGTTTTGGTTGTGGCTTGTATCATGTCTTTGGGTGGTCTTCGTATTGTTATAATGTATTGTATTCTATTGGATGTTGTACAAAAATGGGAGAATCGTGGAAGAAAGTGGAGGTGTGTGCTATTATCCACCTGCTTCGACTCATCCTGTATATATGATTATGAGAGAGACATCCATTTATTTGTAAAGAGAAACGGAAACAGGCATCAAATAAATTATTTCCGTACTCCGGAATTTTAAGCCCGTATTCATGGTTCAATCTAGACCGAGTGGTTAGCATGCCTTCATGCCATATTTGGTTAATTTTATTTTTATTTATTTTTGTCGATTGATCTCTATTTTCCATCTATTTCTAATTGTCAAAGAGTAAATTACGACTAGCAAATTTATAATGATGATGCCTACGTTGCAGTCGAAATACGTATTTATAATACAAAAACTGATCTAGGTATTGGGGAGAAATTGAAATTTTATTTAAAAAACCTAGAGTTCTCATTAATTATCGTTTGATAATCTAATATTTAAATAAATGTATGCCTGTCTTGTATGCCTGAAAGACGATATAGTACATTTTCAAGAGAATTATTAGCTATCGTTTTTGGCATAAAAAAGTTTCGTCATTTCATTTCAAATCGAAATTTTTTCATTCAGACTGACCACAAACCTTTAATAAATGCTATTAATTATCGTAATGAAAATTTATTAAATCTTGATATACGTCACTTAAACTTTGTCAGTCAATATACAACTGATCTTAGATACATTAAAGGTAGTGAAAACATTCCTGCTGATTGTTTATCTCGAATTAATACAATTTCACTACCTTCAGGTATTGATTTGATTAATATTAAGAAGATTTCTGATCACCAGAACTGTGATCCTCTTCTTATTAATTTGTTAAAAAATCCAAAATATTCTTTAGAAATACGTACTCCTCCGAATTCTCTTTTTAAGGTTTATGTGGAGACTTCTTTGAAAATTCCCAGAATCTTCGTACCTGATATTGATATAGAAGATGTATGGAAAGCTGTCCATAATCTTGGTCATCCATCAATTAGACAAACCTTGAAAAAAGTACGCACATTCTTTTTTAACCCTAATCTTATTTCACGAATCAAAAATTTGACACGATCATGTCCGATCTGCCAATTAAATAAAATCACTCGTCACACTAAAAGTGATTTTATGCCAATTGAAGAACCAAGTATCAAATTTTCTTTCTTACATTTAGATATTGTTGGACCTCTTCCTCCTAGTGAAGGATATCGGTATATCTTCACTATCATTGATCGTTTTTCACGCTGGGTCGAGGCTATTCCAATCAAAACTATCACGTCGGAAGAAATTATTACTAATTTAATTGCTTCTTGGTTCTCGCGTTTTGGTTTACCTACGAGGATCACTACTGATCAAGGTAAACAATTTCAATCACATATATGGAAAGATTTTTTGTCTTCTCTAGGGATTAAGCATATTTCCACTACTGCTTATCACCCTAACAGCAACGGTATTATTGAACGGTTTAACCGGTCACTCAAAATTTCTTTAAATTGCTGTCAAAAAAATAATAACTGGTACAAAATTTTACCTTGGGTTCTTCTAAATTTGCGCTCCTCGGTCAAAGAGGATATTAACCTTTCTTCTGCAGAAATTTTATATGGGATTCCTCTACGATTACCATATGATTTCTTTTCAGAAAACGTTGATACATATCATAAAATAGAATGATAAACGCAAAATTTTTCTTTACCAGGCAGTTCACCAACAAAAATGTATTTTTACCCAAAGATTTAGATTCATCAAAAAAAGTTTTTATACGCGAGGATCATGTCAAACCTCCACTATCTTGTAATTATAGAGGTCCTTTCTCTGTTATCAAGAGATTTCCTAAATTTTTTGTTATTGATATCAATAACAAACCTACCTCTATTTCGATTGACAGGCTAAAACCTGCATACTTTTTTCAATGTTAATCTTATCTTAATTAACTTTGTATTTAATTATAAGATGTACATCAACTTTTAAAGTTTTTTCCGAGTGAACAAGGTTGTTTTATGTTACAACCTTTTTCTAGTCGTTTTTCTTTATTAGTTGATGGGGGGAAGTATGTAGCGGTATCGCATTTTCATTAAATTATTATTATAATTTTATTTATCATTTTTATCTGTTGCTTAACAACTATAACTTCTCTCTATTATCACGGTTGCTTTGAATGTTAACAACTTTGATAATTTACATATAAATACACATAATATGTCATAAATCAATTTAATAAAGATCAATTATATCTTTAACATACATTTATTATTTATTTAAATAATAATTATTTATTATATCAATCAAATACCTCTACAAACTCAAACGCTGTTGCAAATTTTGTATATCGGTGACTGGTCTTCACATTTACACTCTGCATAACTGGGATTTATAACTGCGCAGGGCATGCGACGGGCCAAGTTGTGCATAAGCATAGCTAGGTCATTCCACTGTGCGTGGTTTAGGCTCAATAGAATGCAGTAGAGAAGGGTGGTAGGGCTCTTGACAGGGCATTGTCGATTGAACTACCACCTTTATAAATTGGAGATCTCTGATGATCCCACTTGTAGGGCCTGTATCGAGGACGATGAAACCTCCATACATGTTATATGCATCTACAGAAGCCTGCAGGGTGTCAGATATAGAATGTTTGGGTCCGAAACTTTGGATCCGAAGTTGTGTGGCGCCTGGCCTCGACAGAATCCTATAGCTTCATTTGCTTAAAATAGCACCTCTTACCCGGAGGCGTTTCGCCTTCGGGTGATAGGTTGTTCTCAAGGAGGGCACAGAGGACCCCTTGGTCAAGTTGCTAGGGACCCGTTTGAGGTACCCCTCTTTTTAATTATTACTATTATTACACTCTGTATATTTAACACACTGTTTTAGTTGTTACATAGAAATGAAAAATAATAATGGGATGGATTATAATAAATTATTATAAACATGTAAATATTTTAAAACGTGTAATTAATTCATACAAATTAACCATTAAGTACTCAACTTCATTTAATACAATAATAAATAAATTCTAGTTATATAATTAACATATCACATGCCAGACGAAGGACTGTCTGTCGGTCGACTGACTACATTAAATACAATTTTAATAATAATAACTAGTATACATAATTAATTGTGAAATGAATATGTCACTTTTATGACTGACCAATACACACAGATTTTATAATCATATTATAATAAAATAAACATAAAATCACTTTTATAATTTAGATTGACGTATATTATAATAAAATTTACAGAAATAATAATCAGAGAGATATTTACTGTATATTTTATATATCTATTTAAGGGATATGCTATGTTTAGACCAGGGATGTTGCGGATGCGAAATTTTTGATTTCTGCGTAGTGTTTCACCGAGGCTACGAGGTAACCCATCCTCGCCCCGGTCCTCGGCTACAGGGCACGAGGCGAGGTTCAGAATTGTAATCCTCGTTACTAACCCAGACGAGGCGAGGTATATTGTCCCAAAAACCTCGCCTCGGCCGAGGCAAATTTACAAAAAGTAAATTTTTGAAGCAATAGATAGATTAGATGCATTTAAAGAAATAAGAAATTTTATGCGATGATTACTTTGTTTAATAATAACCATAAATTTGTTCATCGCCGGTTTACAAATTTTATACAGAAAAGTAAATGTATTATTTTATTTTATTGATCGACTGCATTTTCTTATATTAGAGAAAGAAAAAAAAATGTGCGGTCGGGGGACCCCGTCAGGAACGTCAGGAAAGTTCTTTACGTTATTTTTTCAACTCTATTGATTATATTAGTGTATTTTTGTCACGCCAAAAAGGGCAGCCCTCTGTTATTCAACTCTCTCCCCCCCCCTGTCGCTCTCTCTCTCTCTAATTTGTATATTTTATTTTATTTCAGCGAATTTCCGGAAAGTAAATAGAGCTATTGGTCTCTAAAATTTATATATATACATATATATATATATATATATATATATATATATATATATATATATATATATATATATATATATATATATAGGGCTGCAAAAAGGGCAACCATCTTTAATTTAACTCTCTCTCTCCCTCTAATTTGTATATTTTATTTTATTTTAGCGAATTTCCGGAAAGTAAATAGAGCTATTGGTCTCTAAAATTTATATATATATATATATATTGATTTCTATTGATTGCGCCCGGACGCGCAGGGGGAAAAAGGATGAATACCAAAGTGTCATTACTGTGAAAAATTTGCAAATTAATTTACGTGAAGTGTTTGAATGTGAAAAATATTGTAGTTTCATGGAGAGTATTATAAAAAATTGCGTTGAAACTGCCAATTGAAAAGTGATAAATGAATTAAAAGAATTGAAGGACCCTAACCTTCAATTGCAAAATGAAATCGCGGGTTTAAAACAAGAGATGTCAAACACAATTTAGTACAACAATGACAAAATATGACAACACAACCAAGTCAAGCAAAAACACAAACATATTCGAGTAAATTAAAACAAAATAACTCAAACATAAATATCAACAATACAAATACAAATAGTTCAAACTTAAATATCAACAATACGAATATAAACAGTCCAAACGTACAAAATAACAACACAAATATAAATAATGGTAATGAATATTATTCCGAATCTGTCATTGCGTCAGGATCTGGTTCTGAAAATAATCAAAATAATGATAACGATTTCACTATTGTGCGTAACAAACGAAGAGATGGAAACAAAAACACAATTATTGGTAAAAATACCAAATCAGATTCAGATGAATTCAAAGGTGCTCAAAAGAAACTGTGGCTGTTTGTAGGCCGGATCCATTATGTGCAGATCGTGTGACGAAGAGGAAGAAACATCCAGACACATTGTCTGTGACTGCGAATCTCTGAGTTACAGTTGATACAGGATATTCGGTGCATCTCACCCCGAATATATGAACCTTCAGCAAGACCTAATAAGCAAGCTCCTGGCTATAACCAACATATGGGAGAAGCGAATCTCGTCGGACTGAAGTAGAAGGGGGAGCACAATGGACCATAATGTCGAAGTGTAATAGTTTTTAGACCCCAAGATGTATCTATTTATCTATCACTTGTGATATGATACGCGCACAGTAAAATTATATTCATACTTCTTTACTCCTCTATTAGTTTTATTCTATAAAAATTTATTCACCTTTGAATATATTCATTTTACATTTTCCTTGTATTTTCCAATAATAACTAACATACCTATACTCAAAGAGTTATATTATATATATGAAAATCATGAACGTTAAGTCACGAGTTTCAAACGTTTATATACTCGGTCTTTGATATTAAATTGGTGGTAAAATAACAAAGTATCACCCTATTTTAAAGTTATCACGAAAACGTAATAGTTTGTTTCTAATATACCTCTACACACTTGTAATTTACAAAACCATATTATTATTCTACAAAAGGAAATGTTATTCTTCATAATAAGATTGTTAATGAAAACTAATTATTATTTCGATTATACAGAAAGGTTTTTAAATATTTAAAGTAGTCCAGCCAAATTATAATTTTCGGTTAAATTAGACTAGAGTTTATGGTAATCAAGTTTACTAAATATAAATCAATTTGGCAACACACACTTTAAAAAAAAATTAAATAAAACAAAAACTCTATGATATACAAACCTGAATGATAAGATTTGAACAAAAAAAAAAAACAAAATTTGAATTTTAATAATTTGTCTCTTATTATAATGGGGTCTCTTATCTCGTTTTTATACAACAATACTTATGTTTTAAACTTTGATATATTTTATTCCAACAAATGGCAATTCTAAACTGATGATTTTAATCCAACAATCGCAATTTTAAACTTCAATATTAGTCGAACAATTACTTGTTTTAAACTGACTTGAAATCTGTAAATTCCTCTCTATATAGGGTCCTGGACTATTCTAGAACAGTGCTTGTTTTTACCAAAAAGAAAATATTGTTTTTTTTAAACGTATTTTTTTTTTTAAATCCTTCTAGAATATTCAATTATGTTTCAGTCATGGTCCTAAATTTAATAAAAATTATAATGGATTGAACCAATACCGGGTGCGAACCAATACAATACAATAACCTGCCTGTTCAACTCACTCATTCACTCACTGACCCACCGGCCATGAGTAATTTATATCAAATATTTACCGATCTCAGTCTACAAAAAAATACTTATTTGCAAAATTTAATTCGTACTTTCAAAACATGTTTTGAAACAAAATCATACTGAAAGATTGTTTTTGATTTTAAAATAACCTTTTTTTCAATAAAATAATTTTAGATTGATTTTATAAAAAAAAAAAAACTTTTCTTTTGAAAAAAAAAAAAGATTTAAAATCATAATGTAATTTATTTGCAATTATTAGATTTGAAAAAAAAACTTTTAAAGATAAAAAAAATAAATCAAATAAATCATCTTATTATTTTCTTTTTGCAATAAATAAAACTCCTTTCTTCAAGGAGAAAAATTTTTTCTCTTAAATATTTTTCTTTTGTATACTTAGAAATATGTGCTGGGTCCAAAATAAATAATTCTTAACAATTTCCAATACAACAGCTTGTTTTGTAGCTATGACACATTTGTATATTGATTTTTAATTATCATCTTGAATAGGACACAGGTTAAGAGTTTGAGCAAGATGGAATCGCTAGAGCTACTGTTCCAATTCTGAAATTACTTTCCTTGGTAGAAAGAGAATTATTCTCGAGTGAACTGCACTGGAACTTGTTCGTCAGTAAACATGCATTCAAATAGAGATTAAACAATATACATAGTCTATTTTTTAACTTTGATCCGTGATTTGTGACACAAATAAGTTTCCGGACCTGGTGTCCGTGGAGAAATTTGACCATCACCTCACGAACTATTCGATTCACCGATTCCATAAAATTTGTACAGTGTCCATTTAAAACAACAATGATTTCTCCATGTTCAATACTTCAAAAACTCTTTGTATATATATCGTGACTTATTTTCATTATGTTTTATGATTTTAATCAGCACGTGATGACGCATTTAATATAAATCGAAATTTGTGTTGTTTTTGTCAAAATTATAATGTAATTATAATTATAGTATAATGTTTACAAATTATTCAATTACAAGTTAAATAAACATAATCACAAATGTTGTGTATGTATGTATGTATAAGTTGAATATATATTATATAACACCAGCCTTGGTATGTTATATAGTAATAACATTGGCTGGCGACATTCATTATTTATTATATGGATGTATTTATTATATTCAAAACATTGAACATTTGCGTTTATTCATATGATTAATAAGAATTATTCGTCAATAATAGTATGAAGAACTTATATCAAATGTGTTATATACTTAGGTAAATATTAGTGCGTACATTCTTGTTTCTTAATTACAATGACAATCATTAATTAGATTTGATAATATGATAAATAAATATGGCACTAAGAATGGCGGTGCTGACAAATTACAACTATTTCCAGAAATTTATTTTGTTTGTTTTTGGCTTTTGCTGATGTATGTCAAACTGTAAAGTGCTTTTGAATACTATGGTCGAGTTATAATATCCGATATATAATATATACCAGGGTATATTAAGTTTAGTTCCGACTTTGTAACGGTTGAAAATGTTTATTGCATCCGTCCGTCCGTAAAAATGATAACTCAAAAGCGAAAAAAGATAGCGAGCTGATATTTTGTATGTGTTCTAGAGCTACAAAGTAAGGCCTGAATGGGCAAAATTGAATCATGTTTGTGCAAAATGGGAAAAACTGTTCCTTTTTTAAAAATAAACAACTTTGGTTATAAACATTTTTTCATAACATAAGTGTATACCGGGTATTTGAGCAATTAACTCAGTTAGTTGTTATTTTCACTTGTTTATTATAGATATGAATTTTTTATTGTCTTTATATAATCACATAACATTAATCTTTGGAACAACTGTAAAATGGTTATGGCGCATAAATTTCCAATGCGAAAAAAATTTACAATACTGAAAACGTTACTATTAAAAAAATACTTATTTAAAGTATTTCCAAACTATTATTAGGTTGTCAAAAACTTCACGAAATTCTCAATATTAGTAAAATGAATCCTCAGAAATCAGCTGAATTTTTTTGAGAATTTATCACCATGTTTTTGAGAAAATCGTTACGTAAGTTGGAGAAATTTAACATTCATCTTCATAAACATGGTGAAATAAAATGCACGATTTCGACTGTTTTTGCTTCAAACTCTCTCAATATAGTCACGGTTGTTCTGAAATTCGACTCATACTTTCCTCAATTACTTAGAAATGTTTTTCCTTAAAATTTTGAGAGAATGAACATCGACTTGTTAAGTTTTTTGATACAATATGCGTAAAAAAGTGCATTTTTTTCATACCCGCAGCAGAAGGTTATTTTTTATGGTTCAGTTGGCATCATGAGTCCCGGTGCGCTGTTTGTATGATGACTAGTATATGTATGATATGTTTTGTGACGAATGGGCACACTGAAGACAACGGGCAGCTGTTTTCAACAATTCGCAGGTGTTCCAACATATTTTTTTTACACATGTACTTTTTTATATAGTTCTTTTCGCGCGGGTACCCGATCAGCTGATATAGTTTGGAAATACCTTAATACTTAAATAAAGTTTCCTCGCAAATTGATTTTTTGGCAAAAATGGTGTATAAAATAGAATTATTTTCAACTTCTAAGAAAAGTGGATTGTTATACTTCTTCATCAAAATCCACGGTTGCCGATGTATAACTAGGGGAAAGTTTTAGCACATTGTACCAAAATTGAGTTATTTCAAATACGGTAAGTGTTCGAGGCAAAATTTCAAATGATAAAGTTTGATTATTATAGAAGTACTAACTATTGTTTTCCGGGCTATTGCCAACATATGGGAGAAGCGAAAATCGTGGGACTAAGGTAGAAGAGGGAGCACAATGGACCATATGGTCGAAGAGCAATACTTTTTAGACCCCTAGATGAATCAATCAATCAATCAACAACTATTGTTGATAACGACAAACCAAATTTTTCTAATATTAAGAGGGATAATCCATATTTAGTAGTGTATTCTTCTTTCTCTAAACGGCCCTCATTAAAGAACGTGGGTTTTGAAATACCTAAAGCATATCGGATACAAAAACATATTTATTTATTTATGAGTCTGTATCCACTCTAGCGGTCACGGATCGCCATGGACATTAATAAGATAAAAGTTAATTAAAATCTATTTCCAGAAGAGATATATATTTATTCTGAAAAAATCGCAGATCCTACGTAACGAATTTTTTTTTAAGCGAAGTTTGTTATTAAATTTCAATGTTTTAGCTCGTTGATATTTTTATTACATTCACTCATATTTATAAATACATACATGGCCATTTAAAATAACCCTGTAGTCGATATATATTGAGGAAAATAAGTTATTTCGAGAGGCTAGAGACTAAATTACGACAGGCATCAAATTTAAATAATTAAATCATGAATGTGACAATCAATAATTCGAATTATACAATAGAAGAACTTATTGTAAATAAATTTATTTAAAGTCAATAACAACTCATACATTATTCAAGAGGGACATTTATCTATATCCATAAAGTATAAATTTTTAAACCATTATATAATATATATATATATATATATATATATATATATATATATATATATATATATATATATTCGTGTAATTTTGTGGTTTATTATTTAAATTTAAAATATATCATCTTGAGTTAACGATATCACACTTCTTATTTACCAAAATATAACATGATTATTTTCAAGTATTAAAAATTAATATATTTTAATATTCCACCATTGTTTATATTTAAAGAGATTTATTTATATTTATAATAAAGCTTTCGGCAGGTACAATCTGTGCATAAACATAAAAAAAAACAACTAAATATGGTTAATATAATGGAGGATTAATATAAACCAATAATTAAAATTAATATCCAACTTCTTTCCCACCATGACAGGTGGATAGTTTTCTAGTTCTATATGTCCGTATTCGCATGCGCGTGGAACTTATAATATAATATATTTTAAACACTGCAAGTTAGAGTAGAAAGGTTTCCAATTTATCATATAATAATAAACACAGATTTGTTTTTTAAAAGAAACTTTTTTAATTAACTAAAAGTAGAAAACAAAATAGAAAAATGTTCTCTGACTCACCAATGTGTGACTATAATTAAAAGCTTGAGGTGATTAGGTTTTCAATATTCGCCCCAAGAATTTATGAACGTCTAAAGATTTTATTTATAGTCATATATTGGTAAAAAATTTATTTTATACTCTTTAGTACACATAGTCGCAATTTTTTTTTGCCTTTTTTCTATTATCAATTCTAAAAAGAACTTTAAATAAATCTACTGGCTAAAATGTCTTGAACAGTGATCTACCCACTGGAAGTCACTTTAAAAAAACTGTATAGTATGCTATATACTATTTAACGTAAATCAAAATCTTCGGTCTAACACATTTTGTCTATTCAGTCTGTTTAAACTGTTACCTACTATTGTCTATCTAAGATTGTTTACCTAAGATTGATCACTTCAGTTGTTGTAATGAAAATTAGTGAAATAATTTTTAAGACCTCAGCACCATTGTTGAATTAATCATTGTTATAACTTGAATTAATCATTGTTATAACTTAGTATTGTTTGAATAAAAAAAAATTGTTGATAAAAATTAAACTTTTTGTTTATTTTTTTGTTTTTGTTTCGAGTATTTGAATCTGTAGTAGATTCAACAGTGCTCCTTTTTTCAAGAGAGCCAAGAGTCCGCGACACAGTATTTGGATGTCTGCGAATCATCTATTTGTCTCTGAATCGCGCAATTTCTTCATGCACTGTGAGCACTTTGAGACTACGATGAATGTCGTCACTCCGCGCATACTACGGAAAATCCCTAATTGTTCATAACATATTTCGATTGAAAACGTTGAATCATTTCGATGTTAGGTACTGTTGCTCGCAGTTCCCATACTTGAATCCCATTGATCCACAAGGGTTTTATACAGTAGCAATTTATTGTCTAATGAAAGCTTTGATTTTTGTCCTATAAGCCAATAATATTGTAAGAGATTTAAGTTTAACTGTATTCTTTTGGTCCAGATGTGTTTTCGCCGTGTAAGTTTTCTATCTAAGTGCAACCCCCCGAGAACGGATTTTGATTCGACATTGTTAGTGTATAGACTTGAAAGTGTTTAACTTCTAATGGGGAGCAGACCATGCTTCATGTATTGACATTTTCAATGCCTTCACTCTTTCCTAATAATATAATCACGAAATGGATATTAACAGAATTTTGTTACTTTGTGTTAATTTATTAACTTATTTTTTTTTTCTCTTTTTATTTTAATTTTATGTATTTATTTTCTCATTTTGCATATGCATTTTTGTTTTTTTTTCTTGCTTTTTCTTTGTGGCTTTTTTTCTTCAAAAGACAACTCCTCTGACGGTCTTTAATGACCATAGAGTATGTCTGAAAAATTATTCTTAATAATTGTATCTTATTTGTATAATATTTAAATAAAAACCTATTATTATTATTATTATTATTATAGACTTGAAAACAAAATAGTGTGCGAAAATTGTCCAAAACCTTAACTTTGAAGGTGTTTATATCCGACAAATTTTAGTTCGAATACTATCAAGTAAAATAAAAACTGCGAACCCCATTATTTAAATTGATAATGGTAAAACATCGTATTTATTTATCCATCGAAAAAAAAAACTGATAAAAATATGATGTATTTTATTTACGTATCACTTCGGTGATAAAATCAATTATAAGAATATGGGTTAAACCAATATTTTTAGTTTGATTAATTCTGTTACGCCCCGTGTCTTGTCACACGCTACTGAAGTAATATTTTTGGAAGTGAGACGCCACTGAAGGTAACAACAAATCTCGGTAAATTACGCGTAGCGAAATTGAAGCGCGATATTGGTAACGAGCAGAAATTTTTTTGGTTGTGTGGGGCTAAAAAGTGACTTGAGATTTATGAGAGGGTACAATCAGTTTATAAACTCCCAAAGGAGGGTAAAGGAAACATCTAAAGGGTGGGGGAAATCTGTAACTTTGAAACCGTAAGAGGTAGACGAAAAATTCGAGGAAATAAATTTTTCTTCTTTAAAACAAGATAGCTCAATTCTGATCAATGTTCCTTACACCCTCACTACTACCAGGTAATGGGGAAATATCTAAATTTGAAACAGCAAGATGTTGAAATAAAAATATAAATATTTCTCTTTGAAAAATAAACAACTTACAAAGTCAGTCTTTGTACATTCAACTACAGCAAGTAGGTGAGAGTGGGTGAATATCGACCATTGCAACCGTAGGAGATAGAATAAGACAAATATGTTTCTTTTAAAACAATGAACATTTTTCAAAGTCGGCTCTTCTTTATCTTACCGCAAGTGGGTTGCAATTCGTTGAAGCAAAAAATGCCGGATTCTTGTTCATTCAAACTTTTTTATTTTTTCTCTGAATCTGAGCTTACCTTCCACTGGATCCAAGGACATGTGGGAATAGAGAAGATTCGATGGGGGATGATCTGGGAGAGCTATTCTGCGGACTGGGTGATCACTTCTATCGAGAGAAGGTCAGATAGAAAGAAGACACCAAGAGATTCACATTCCGGAGGAAATTTTCGGAACTCAGGCAGGCCAAGAGTCCTATCGGTTAACTATAAGCGCAAAATATTCAGAACCTGCATTGGCCTGGGCAAAAATATACTGCGGCTTCTGACAAGGTTTCTTACGAAGCACAGTAAACTCAGGGGACACATAAGGAAGCTAGGCTTTGGAAAAGAGGGTTACTGCAGGTTTTGTGGAGAAATAAAGGAAAATCCAGATCACTTCCTAATATACTGTAATATCTTTATACACAAAGGAAATTTCTGGAAGTATTCGTGCAGTGGAGCTACAATCCCTAGACTCAATCCAGAACCTGTACTTACTAAGGAAACAGGGCTGGACGAGGTGCTCTAAGATGAGACCACTCCTCGTTAGACACCAGATAGGGGAGCACAAAAGATCTAATAGGCCTGAGTGCACCAAACTCCCCCATTATCATTCATTTTTTCGTAATACTACACGAATAATCAGAAATATCTTATATTATGCTACAACTACATTATGTCACAATGTCTGTACATCGTCTTAATTCGCGTGTGAAAATTATAAAAATATGTTTTATACTTTAACACTAGCGTATGATTAACTTTTGTAAAAATTCTTTTGTAAAAATATGTATCAAACGAATGAGAGAGTTGTTAGAATTTTTTAAAAGAAATCAAATAAAAGCATTGAAAATGTTTTTGAAATGTCTTTGGTAAAACATTTGTTCAATAAGATGTAGAATGTTTTAATGATATAATAGAGATGTATCAATTCGATTGTCGATGGATCTATCTGATATCGTTTATTTGATTGAAAAATATAATAATAAAAAATCCATTTAATCACTTGGAGAATGAACATTTATTGTACGCTGTTCCTTGTATAACAATTTTTTATTATTATTTTTTTAAAAAAACTCATATATTTTTTTCTTTTTGTTTTAGGTAAGCATACAGTTCAAATCTCACTTCGTTTACAAAGCTATATATCATCGTAGCATGTATATACCTGCGTATATTTTTCATTTCCTACAATAGTAAGTAGTATTGTTTTATCAAAAGAGTATACTATATATCAAATTTATTTTATGTTTTAGCTAAGTGGCTCTTGAAATATTGAAGTTAATAAATAAATACATTTTTTCTGTGAACGCTATTTTATTTTATTATGAAAATAATTTCTGCGATAAACAAATCTAAATTGGACGTAACACACACAGTCAACAAAATTGGGTAAATTAAAGGTAGATAAAAGTAAAGTACCTACTATCGCCTAACAAGGCCCGGACAAACTTTCCCTTCCAAGTTATGGGAAAAATCGGAAAACTTTAATTTTACTAACTCATGCTCTCCCTCGAAAATGGGAAATAAAACCCAATTGCACCCATATCGAGGAAGATGATCTTACTCTGAATTGCCGCCGAGCTATGTAGCGAGTTACCAAATGAACTACCTTCGTACCACGGGCCTGTAAAATTGACTCACGGTTACACGTAGCCAAATATAGAATAATGATACCTCACCCCTAGCACAATTTAGGTTTATAAATAAAATATGTATATCACATTAGGTTTCATAAAAAGCGTTGGATGAATTTTAAAAAAAATCGTTACGCAGGAGCTGCTTCAACTTAGCGAATTTCCTTGGAATACATAAATCACGCTCTAGCAGTCACAATTTTAGTTTAATTAAAATGAAATGTCGTTCTGATATGATTTTAGTATTTGCATGGCCAATTTTATTAATAAATGGCATACGTCATGGGGAAAGGGGGACATAAAGAAAGAAGAAAACACAAAATATAAAATATCTCTCTTAATATTAGAACAATCGAAAAATGTGTTAGGAATAAAGTTGTAGAAATTCATGTTTGCTACAATTCATCATCTTATCATTTTTGCTCAAACTCTAATGTGTACAGAAATATTGTGGAATTTAATTTTCAATCTTAAACCGTTAATATTTCTGTAAATATTAGGGTAACCGAAAAAATGATAAGATACAAAATTACAGTAAAACATAGTACCTACAACGTTACTTCTTATATATTTTTCGATTTTTCGAATATTAAGGAAGATATGTCAAATTTTGTGTTTCCCCCTCCCTTTAAACCTCCCTTTCCCCTTGTTCGATTTTACCCATTAACGAACTTGACCGTTTGAATATCAAAAGCGCCTCAAATGACCGCTAAAGTGATTACAGGCGCATATATATATATATATGTCCATAGATATATATATATATATATATATATATATATATATATAAATTTTACAGATGGTGATTTTCGACATAAACTAGGTAGGATCAATGGACATTTGCAAAAATTTTTGCAAAATTTTGAAGTCGGTACGAGACCAATTGAATTTCCTTTCAGGAAATTCGCTAATAGATATTTAATAAATTATATTGTTATAATTCAATGGCTTTTCTTTGGTAGTATGGCCTCACAGTATTTCTTTGAATGCACCAACGAAAGTCTACCTAAGCATTTACTCTGATTAAACGTTGACTTGCTAAGAGAATTAATACAAATTATTGACATTTTGTATATTTAAATATTAATGTAGATATTTTGACGATCTTTGTACATAGACAATAATTGTTTTTATTACTACCATCAAGCAAGTGTTGCGAGTAGTAAATAAAACAAAATACTCCTTATCTATGCTATGAGCTGTGATATCAAAATAAAACCTACTTTTCTTTACGAATCACTTTATGATATATCGGTACATTTATGTAGTGTAACATAAATGCGTAAACCATTATTCAGTGTTAATTAAGTTGCACTGCAGACAAAGTTGCCTTTAAAATAATGATGCGTATTACTTGTAAAAAGCGTGTAAAAAGAAAACAAAATATTTTAAAACATAAAATGTTTGACATTATTTTAAAACATTTTATCTCATTTAACGATAAGAAGAAAAGGAACATAAAAAAAATGAATATTAGCATTCGTTTATTCATTTTTTCGCAAAGACGTAATATAAAAAAGCTGTAAATGATTGCACACGGATATATATTATATTTACGTAGTTAAAATCGAGTTTCTCGCTTGATGAGATTAAAAATGTTTTGGAAAATCCATGACTATAAAACTTATCAAAATTATATGTTATTATATGTAGTATCGAAAAGTCGATTAACCATGAGCGAAAAATTTTTCACTCTTAAGAAATCTGCACAACTTGTAAGAAATCCGAATATGAAATGGATACAAAAACTTTTAATAAATATTATCACTTTTTATAGTTAAGTGAAACAAACATAGCAATAAGACTGAATATGCCATCTGTTTTGGACAGCTTTGCCAATAGAGAATCAATGTTAAATATTATTTACTATATAACTACACAATGCCTCATAAAGAAATAAAAGTTGTGGGGGTTCCCTGTAGTTAGTAGTGTGTGTGTACATATGTAATGAATAATAATATTATAAATTAGTAGGCATCACTTAATTCCCACTCTTAAATGACATCAAACCAACATCATAACACAAGCAGCCCAGATGTTTGTGCATCATCCAGACTCTAACCTTAAGCTACCTGCAAATGTTTATCTTATTTCATATATAGCCACTGCCCATCGTATATTTTGGAATCTATTGTACCGATGATTGATATTGATGATCTATTTTTCTTTATGATTCGATCGGATTAATTGCAAGGCGTGTGAAGTTGAAGGACCGTTATGTTTTCATCTCACTTAGACAATCTACAAAGTTTATATCCAAATCAGATAAATAGTTTCAAATATGAATTTTTGTCTAGGTTTTCTTTTAGAATATAATAAATAATAAACCGGAATATTTATCGAACCGAAGTCAAATATAATTCTCTTACATTTTTAGTGTTCCGTGCCAAAATCGAACCTACTTCTAATTGTCGTATCGAAATGAAACTTTGTATGTATATGTAGTTAAGATGACAATGCATTTTTATGGTAAGCATGACCGGAATCGGCAAAGGGAAAGGTTTAGAGGGAGGGTAAAACACAAATTTTGGTATATCTCTCTTAATATTGAAAAAATCGAAAAACACATAAGAAGTAAAGTTGTAGAAAATTAGTTGTACTATAATTAATTTCTTATCATTTTTCTGTTTTTCTAATATTTACAGAAATATTGACGGTTTAAGATTGAAAATTGAAATCCGAAAGTTTGTTTCAAGATTAAAAAAGTGAAAATAAGTAATACTTTAAATTGGGCAAAATGTAGTTATTGGTTTTGTACCGATGAATGAATTTCAGAAAAATTCCTTTAATGGTTATCGAACCTGTCGAACTAGTAGATGTCGTATATGTCCTGAAAAGCTTTTTGGCTGCTAAATGTTATAAGAAATTTGATTTAAAACATTTCAATAATCATTTTATACTAAACATTAGTTTTTTTTGCCGGAACAATTGTTGTGCCAGCATAGGTTGCACTTGACCGGTTTTTTATTTTCTTATCTCCACATTCTTTATTTTATTTGTTTATAATTATAGGAAAATATTATAATAATGGAAAATTATGTGTTTAAAATTATGTACATAAACATTTTTATTTAATGTTTACTTTTGTCGAAAATTTTAAAACAACAGATAATAATTATGTGATAGAAAAAATATTATTTCTTCACCTTTTTCCATGAAATTACGTAGGCGTTATTCAGAGTATACTTACAGAGTAAAATGTATTTAAACAATGCCGATTTTAAATGAAAGTATGCTAAAACAAAATAATATCTACATTCTCCACTGACAGAGGATTAAAATATAATTAAAATTATTTGATCGTACATACAAGGTGGGCCAAAAGTAATGTGAATAGAGAGAGTAAATAAATGTCATAATGTAAATTAATTTACATCCATCATCATCTAATTCTCTCTATATAAATCTATCTCTCTATATAAAAGTCAATGCACAGTGACATTAGGAAAAGTTACGACTTATTCACATTATGACATTACTTTTGGCCCACCTTGTATATTTCGTTGTTTTGTTTGAAATAAATGCAAGGAATACAAAAACTTATACAACTGAAAAAGCTACTAAACAAATTTCATTCATTAAAATATTTTGAAAATGATTTATACATATAATGGTCAGAAGGGTAAAAAGAAAATGTCAGGTAAAATTATTAGATGTGTCATGTATATAGGACCGTACCTGATCATATTGGATCACCTCATAAGACATCACATAAGAGAAAAAAGATAAATAGATAGATAGACCCTTGCCCCTACGGCCCATGAAGGACTTTCTGTCCTGAGTTCTATCCTTTCTAGTTATCGGAACCAATTCGGTGTAGTATAAAATGTTTTAACCATCGTAGTCATGGTCGTTCTGTTTGTCTTGAGCCTTCTGGGTTGTTGCTGTAGATCTTCTTTGTATCTCTTTCATTTGACATTATTTCAGGTGTCTCAACCAGCGCAGTCCATTTTATGTTATTTCAGTGACAATGTCCGGGTCCCCGAACAAGTTAGCAATTCGAAGTTTGGTCTTATCATCCATACTCTATTGTCACACATGGGTCCATTGATTTTTCTTAAGGCTCTTCTTTTCCATACTTCTGGGCTTTTCCTATCCCTATTCATCAGACAACAACTTTAAGAGCCATACATTTCTACTGACCGTATTATAGTTTTATTAGTTTTCTTTTGGTTGTTTTCGAGACAGTAGACCACTTGAATATATTTATAAGGAAGTACAAATATATGTTACCAGCTGTGATTCAAGCTTTTATTTATAAGGAATTTACATTGCTTTCATCAACAACTCCAATGTATTTAATCTGACCCACTCGCTGAAATTTATGCTTCTGCACGAACTCGTGGACATATCTAAATCTAGGTTTGGTCCTGGTGTTTATCATGTCTTTAGTTTGTTCTTCATTCATTTCTGGTCCGATTTTATCCGATCATATAAGAGAAAAAAGTATTTTTTAATTAGAATATTCTTAGCTTTGTAGTTCATTGGAATTGTGTAATCCATAGTTATCTAGAAATCCGTATAACGCCACTAATAATAAGATTTCTGGGACGTGTGTCCAAGAAAACTTTTAATCGGGAGGTCATGTGCTACAACATAATTGAATTGAGCCAGTTTCACCGAGGGTCCAACTCCAGATAACGACACTTCTAGAACCTGACATTTCTAGAGATTTTGTCCAAAAGATGGACAATAAATAAAAACAAAAACATATAAGTAAAAACAAAATTCGTCCATTGAGGAATTCGTTTGTTTTTATTTGAAAAAATTGTATAATTGCATTCAGAAATTTATAAAGCTTATAATATCATCATAAAAACTTGCAGCCATTTTATAATTTTTCATTTTAGAAGTGTAATTGGTTAAAAGCGATATCAACCGGCCAAGTAGCCGAGCGGTCTAACGCGCTCTGTTTCCTTGGGACTGGGACGTTATGGGTTCGAATCCCGACATCGGCAGTTTGTCAACCGGCTATGCTTGAGAAGGTTTTCTGCAGTTTCCTTCACGAACTTATGATAAATATCGGCAAAGTTCCTATCAAAGTCGGCTGCAGCCGCACAACCTACCGATTCCTAGTCTACGCACAAAAATTCCTTCCACTCCACTCACATCCTCACATTCTTAGGCATCATATTGGACCTTATGGTCGAAGTGTCCATTAAGGACAGTCGCTACAATCTATCTATCTAATAGTGATATCATGCAATAGTATGTTTTTCATGGTAGTGAAAATTAATTTTGTAATTATTTTTTAAATAAACTATTTTGCCACTTTTTGTGAATAGGACTGTAACCTTTTAATTTATACAAGAGTACTACTGTAAGGATCACATTAACACTACAATTACTGCCTTCTGGAAATAGTCACTAAGTATACACTCCCTAGTACCTACGTAAAATGTTACTAACAACCATTTGCGCGTGTTTATATCCAGAAAAAATTCACGGAACACCGATATTTTATACAATTTTGACATAGAGAATTTACAATACATTGTGATAAATCACAAAATAAACATTTTTCTGAAAAATGAAATCAAACAAACATACGCAAAAACAAAAATGAAAAAAAAAATGAAATAAAAGATGAAAGAAGAAATATAAGTAAAAAGGATAGAAAAAACATAATCTACAATAAAGGTTTTTTTAAACATAAACAGTTAGAATATCTAAATGATACTGGCTATGAATATGTAAGTGCACCACTACCAAGATGAAATACAATATATGTGTGATTTGACATGCACACACACAAATTTATTTCATAACTTCCATTAACCTTATACGGGATGTAGTTTAAAATAACATTGAGTCCCTAAATCTCAAAATATTATGGAAGCATATTTATTGCAAAAAATATTGAATTATTCTCTCAACAAAATGTTTAAAAAACAAATTCGTTACGCAGGAGCTGCTTCAACTTAGCTAATTTCCTTAGAATACATAAATCACTCTCTAGCGGTCGTAATTTTAGTGTGCTCAAAATGATATCTGATATGATTTTAGTATTTGCAAAGCAAATTTTAATACTAAATGGCATAGGCCAAGGGGAAATGGGGAATAGAGAAAGATGAAAACATAAAATATAAAATCTTAATATTAGAACAATCGAAAAATGTATAAGGAGTAAAGTTGTAGAAAATCAAGTTTGCTACAATTCATCATCTTATCATTTTTCTCAAACTCTAATGTGAACAGAGATATTTAGAATTTTAACTTTCAATATTTAATTGTAAATATTTCTGTAAATATTAGTGTAACAGAAAAATGAAACAAAATTACAGTGAAACTAGATACCTACCTACAACTGACCTACAATCTGATAAGTTTTTCGATTTTTCAAATATTAAGGGAAATATGTCAAATTTTGTGTTTCCCCCTCCCTCTAAACCCCCCTTTCCCAATGTCCGATTTTACTCATTAACGAACTTGAACTTGGAATACTAAAAGCACCTCAAATATCAAATTTAATTAGATTATTATTTATCACAGACACATAAACTTTTATGTACATATATAAATATACATATATTTATGTACTTTTATGTACATATATACATAATATATAAAAATTTTAACGATAGTGATTTTTAACTTCTAGTAGGTAGAATCGATGGACATTTGAAGAAATTTTTACGATTTTCCAACATTGGTAAAAAAACAATAACTGATTTCCTTTGGAGGAAATTCGCTAAAAAAATCCAAATAATTTCATATTTTTTAGTAAAATTAAAACCATAGAAAAAGGATAATTATTTGTGAATTATTTTTATTAAATCAATGTATGCGTAAACCTCTTGTCGAAACCTATAGACGTGACTTTTTAAGATGGTAGCGTCGCGTGACCAATAAACAAACTAAATATAGACTCAATGTTTATACATATAACATGCGCCTTTGTTTTTTTCTTAATATTTTATTATTTTGTAGAGATTTTATTAAATTTTTGTACTTGATACTTTCGATAATTTGGATATTTAGTTTTGTGGCCAAAAAAATTAAATTGCATCTGTATACAAATTCGACATTTTAGGTTAGTTAACAAATATTACTTTCATATGTTTGCGAATGGGTTTATCAATTTTTAATTTCAATTTTCACGCTTTGTGTTCAACCAATAAAAGAAGAAATACAGACATTTCGTTTCATTATTTTCCAATGAGGTAAAGAAAAATTTGAATTGAAAATCAGTTGAGTTGTATATATCTAAAAGATACATACCTTTTAGAGATTTACAACTCAACTGATTTTCAACTCAAATTTTTTCTTTACCTAGCATTGGAAAATAATGAAACGAAATTTGAACACAAAGGCATTGAATAAGATCGAGATATTCTTAAATTATAAAATTTGTAAGAAAAAAACGCTTAAAGAATTAAATTTACATATATGCCATTGTAAATTTATTTCTTGTTTTGGTTTTTTTATTCATTACTATAATGACCACCAGAGGCGTAACGCTTGGCAAGTTTCGCGTATTACAACATTACCCATTACCGAAGAGACGAAGAACATTATGCCTGCCATTTACTATATATGTGTTTCTTCCTGTACAAAATAAATTGCCTTAGCAATGGAAGTACCCTATAAACTAGAAGTATTTCAGTTCATTTTTATACTAATATCATCGCGACATTTTGACATAATATTATTATGTACATACACTATATTTCATAAATTTATTTTTCTTCAGACATTTATTTTATATCCATAGCTAAGCAAATTTGAACATATGTATCACACTATATAAATATCCAATATACAAACCAACAATTTACTCTTTATAGTTGATAATGGTGCCTGCATTTTCCGTTTTTTGTACATTCGTAAATATGCTTGCTAATATACAAAGAGGTACTGGTGCCTAAAAAGGCCCACATTTTTGCAAAATGACCATAAAAACTTAAAATTTGGAAATAAACAAAAATAAATAGAAATATAGTAAACATTCATTAATTATGCATCCAATGTTTGAGAAAAATCATCACAATTTATTATGTTTCCATGAAAAAATGATAATTTTAAAAACCTCGTTTTTGGGCGTTATTAGGAACCGGGTCTCTCAAAAAGGTCCATTTCAAAATATTTTCAAATAAAAGATTAAATCAAAGTATATCAATATTATTCTCTAAACAGTCATTCAAATAAATATGTTCTTATTTAATATATATGTATTTCGCACAACAATTCAGCCGAAAATAGGTTGGCCTTGTTAGGTCTATTACAAATACAAATTGCATTAAAACTAAAAATGTATACTATTAATAAGGCCCGGATCTTCTGAGGGTACAATATAGTTGGCCTTACTTCGGGCAGTAAGCGATTGAAAAAATGTGAAAAAAAAGTAAAAACAATTGATGAAAGATGTAAATAAAAATCGGCTTGCTATCAAGAATGAACAGTTTAAATATTAAGGTTCAATAACTAAATTTAACTAAAAGTTTTGTTGCATATTAGTCTACTGCTGTTTCTGCTTGTATGTTGAATTTAGTTTAACGAATTAATTTAACAATTACAATAACGATTTTTCGTAACTGCGCTTTATTAGAGGTGGGACTTGGCAAGGGCCCATTAGGCGACAGTACCTTATAAAAATTGAACTTTGCACAGATGTTTTTGGATGTATCGTGTCTCCCAAATTGACCATGGTTTCTAAAATTAGTAGGTTAGGTCGGAGAAAATACTTATAGTGCCCCGAAAAAACAAGGTCCCTACCGATCATACCCATATTTTCTAAATTATTTTACTTATACTAGCCGAAACATTATTGATGTCCTTATACTTTAGCTGGTGTAAAGACATCTTTAACAGAATAATTACTTTAAGTTTGAGTGCTTAGTGAGCTATTTTATGTAGTTTTCAACTATGAAATGTGGATCTGAGCAAATATGAAAGAAAATCACACAAGAGAAACACAGTTTTTTTAATTTATTTGCATTACTTTTCATTTGTTTATCCAGAAAATAAATTGTCTACCGGTATTGTGTACCTTGGTTCCCGGATTTATTATCGGATATTTTCCCCTGCGGAAGCATGTACACACAATGGGACTCCATAACGGGTTCATTGTGTGCAGATTGTGTGGCGAGGAGCAAGAAACATCTAGCCACATTATCTTTGACTGTGAACCTCTAGGTTACAGCAGATACAGGATATTCGGTGCATTTCACCCCGAATATATGAACCTTCAGGAAGACCTGATAAGCCAGCTCCTGGCTATTGCCAACATATGGGAGAAGCGAATCTCGTCGGACTGAGGTAGAAGGGGGAGCACAATGGACCATAAGGTCGAAGTACAATACTTTTTAGACCCCAATATAAATCAATCAATCAATCAAATAAATTGTCTTATTTTCTTCCCCACAGTAGGTTAATTTTGTTCTGGCCACTCAGGATAAAGAAACAATCGAAAACTCTTTAAACGGAGAGCAAAATTTCAATGATCTAGTTCAAATAGATTAGTTGAAATTTAGATCCAGGATTTGAGCTCAACTCAACACGCAAACATGGGTAGTTAAACAAATACATGTTATAAAATGTACTAATCACAAAAGTAGTGACCATTTACTTTTGAGGGCCTTGGTACTATACGACCCGTTATATCATTGATGTCCTTTCATTGAGTGGCAACATATTCTAAGCATCTATAGTATAATAATTATGTTTTTGTGTGTTTAGAAATTCATTACGACAATAGATACTAGAAAACCAGAGAAAAGATGTTAAGGACTATGTACACTCTCGTTCATAAAAATTGAACCATCAGTCACATTCTAAGCGTATATATTACTAAATACATGTATAATACCTACAATAACACTT
Organism: Nineta flava; assembly: GCA_963920215.1. Taxonomy (NCBI): domain Eukaryota; kingdom Metazoa; phylum Arthropoda; class Insecta; order Neuroptera; family Chrysopidae; genus Nineta; species Nineta flava. The sequence goes on from OY986042.1 coordinate 84,934,690, forward strand.
ACAGAGTGTTTCAAATGGTTCCAGTTTTATGAACGGGAGTGTATATGATACAGAAATATAGTTAAATATATCCACAAAATAGCACTATTTTTATACGGTTTTTATTAGTTTCACCTGTATGAATGTATGTATGTATGTAACCGACCCTTTTAGGCTCGATTTTCTCCTACTTTGAACGATCAGATTTAATTCAAATTTGGCACACCTGTGAAAGACCGATGACAATGCAATAATTCGATTAAAATATCCGATTATCCTGATTAGATTCGCCAGGATTCATCAATTTCATTCCGCATCCTTTGCATGAGAGTAAGAGAGATAGAGAGATAGTGCGCGAACTTCAAATAAAAAAACGAAAAATAAATAATAGTTTAAAAAAACTAATAAAACACGCTTTTATAGAAAATCCAAATAAAAAATAGAAAATAAAATTTAATAAATTTGGATTAAGAAAAGTGTAAATAAGAAACAAATGTATATTAATAGAATAACTATTGACACTATGCACCCCACGCTTTTTTCCATTAATATACATTTGTTTCTTATTTACACTTTTCTTAATCCAAATTTATTAAATTTTATTTTCTATTTTTTAGTTGGATTTTCTATAAAAGCGTGTTTTTTTAGTTTTTTTAAACTATTATTTATTATTTCAACACTAGAAAGTGTTGACAATACAAGCTTAAGCTAGTTATTATAAAGTTACAGAAACTTTATTTAGGCGCTGCGATATTATTTTCTATCAAGAGTGCAAGTTTCTCACATTTATAGTACACGAAAGTTACATGAAGAATTGGCACTTTAAAATAAATTTGAATACTAAAATACTTTAAAAATATGAAACTGATAAATATGAATATTTTTTTTATTTTTAAATATCAAAAAGTGTTAAATATTAATAAAATCTTTTGTTTCGCATTATTTTATAAATGGCTATTTAAATATAAAAAAAAAATATATTCATATATTTTATTTATATTAAATTGTTTGAATAAATTTTGTATATTTTTGAATAAAATTGGATTAGATATACAAAAATTTACATTTTTCTCTGATATACAAATGATATATATATATATATATATATATATATATATATATATATATATATATATATAAATATATATATATATATATATATAAATATATATATATATATATATATAAATATATATATATATATATATATATATGACATTACTTTTGTAATTTCTTTTGTTTGTATAATGATAGCAGGAATTATTAATAGACGAAACATAGGATTCAATTCAAAATTCAGTCTGTATACATTTTCATTAGTTGAGTTAATGGTATTCCGATGTATGCCCCTTTTTATTCTTTTAATAAAAGAGAAATTTAATATAATGGGTATCATGTATATTTAATAATATTCTGGATTTAATTCACCAAAAAGTTTCCATTTTAAAAGTAGTGTTTAATTAATGGATTATGTCAAACCATTACTATAGAAAAATATTTCATTTCAAGAAGCATGATAATTGCTACTCTGTTATCTCTAAATGCCTACATTTTGTAGAATTCTGTAATATATATTATGCGTAATAGTTTTACTTTTTCGTTTAACCCTGCTACAAACACATTATATCTTTAGATCTTGGCCATTCTCCCAGTGGAACAACCACCATAATATGATGGACACAGTCTTGTCTCTGATGCGAGCATAATAGGGTTGATCGTGAAATCGTGTCAATGCAAGCTCCTATCCTCCCCTGCGAAGTAGGGGAGATTAACATGGTTTGGAATGCCAGTTAATTTCTTAGTTGCTGAAGCATATAATAGATACATTTATACTTTTTATACTCGGCATATAATACATATGATATTTACATAGATGTTCATAAAATGACCTAATTAGTGCATTTCCGCATATCAGTCCGTCTGAAATTAAATGTGTGTGTTCTAGAGCTAAAAGGTAAGGAAAAGTTCATGAACGGGTAAAATTGGCCCGTTCCTCGTCTGGGCAGAAAATACCCTTCTTTGAAACGGTAAGAGAGAAAACAAATTTAAAGACAAAAAAATGTTCTGTTTTTAAAAATAAACGACTTTTGTTTGAAACTTTTTATAAACTCAGTATATACAGGGTATTTAAGCATCTAATCAGTTAGTTGTTAAAAAAGTAATTTTTTCATTGTTTAGTCGTTATTTCATTTTTTTTAAATTAATTTTTAGAGGTCTATCAACTTGTAAAGTAGTCGAATACACCTTATCATATTATAATTATTTTCTTTAAAATCATTTAGATATATGTGTTTAACATATCTTTGTGAAATATTAAAATTATTAGTATACATCCATACATACGGATGTCACAGTTAAAATTGTCAGGATTCTACCATGCATACGGATGTCAGTTGTTATTATTTGAGTAAAGCAAAAATATATTTTTATATCTAGAGCACGGTAGTGCGTGGCCGAGTTTTAAGGGAGACATTCGGACTTTTCACTACAGTGTTATTACTACACCTTAATTTAGGCTCATTTTTTGGGTGCTGTATCTTTTGAACGGAAAGAGCTACAGGGTTGATATTTCGAATATAGATACTTTACGGAATTATAAGAACCAGTGTTTTCAATCAACGTTAACGAATTAACCGTTAAAAAGTTATTTCACTTCAAAAATGCAAAATTCGCGGGAACGCCTTAAAAACTTAAGTATTAGATATAAAAATTATGAGCTACTTCCAGATATGCTGTAAAGTTGATATTGGGCATGTAGATAGCTGTAGTACCCAAACCGACGGGAAAATTGCGAAAACTGGAAATTTGTATCGGAAAAGTGGAAAATTTAACATTTTTTTGTTTTAAGACTAGTTCAACGCAAACTACCATGTAGAAAACGATATATCATATATACCTATTAATTTTTATACCATATAGAAATAGACATTGCAATTTGAATACAGCAGTATGCGTTGATTTAAAAAGTTCAGCAACATATTTTTACAATTAGTTTTTGGATGGGTGCCCAACACTGAATTTTTTTTATATACGCATTTGATGGTAATTTTTTAAAACATTAATTTATATTCTCATTTTATTTATATTTTAACTTTTTGATTATATTTTACATTGATACATCGATCAATTATTATTTATTACTAGCATTGCCCGTTGCAGCTTCGCCTGCAAAAATTTTTTAAAGCTCTTATAACCAAGCCCTTATGCTAGAATGATGCAGTTTTTTGTATTCGACGTGAAATTGCTTCAATCTGACGAGTAAAATCAGTAAACTTCAATTTTTTCAGTGCAACCCCTCGGAAAATTGGAAAAACATCCTCCAAAATTATGTTTTTCTGTTCTATAAATGCTATAAATATTTTTAAAAATTTCATTACCTACATCGCAACCACACCGAAAATGGGAAAAACATCCCTAAAACTTACCTCTTTACTTCTATTCATGATAGAAAGATCGGTTTTTTTCCATCACAACCCTTCGAACTTGGTAAAAACACCCCCAAAACCAACCTTTTTGTTCTATACATACAACAAGATGCAGTTTTTTGCAATCGACGCTTAATAGCTACAAATTAGGAAGTTATTTCGAAAAACTTAATATATTTTTTTGCAAACTCCCGAAAAATTGAAAAAACACCCCCCAAAATTACGTTTTTCAGTTCTATATATGATGAAATGATGGAATTTTGACCAATCGACCCGAAATAAAGTCAAGTTAACAGAACACTTTGAAAAATTTTTTTACCTATAACGCAAACCTCCGAAAATGGGAAAAACACCCCCTAAACTGCCTTAAGGCATTTTGATCAGACTAAAAATATGACCGCTAGAGAGTGATTTATGTATTCTAAGGAAATTCGCTAAGTTGACGCAGCTCCTGCGTAACGAATTTTTTTTTGTGAAGTGGAGCCAACGGGTCAAGTCATTTCTTCAAAGACTATAACGTTGATAATCAATTATCTGTAATAAACGATTAGTTTAGAAGTCATAATCGAAACAAATCAAATAACATCTTATATATACTAAATTTTATATAGTTATTTTAATAAAAAATATATCACTCTTATTTCACATTAATTTGTGGCGTTTTAATAAAAGACCTATGATATATGATCGATGAATATTATTATCAATAATCCAATGTATAAAATTTATGCTTTCTTTTCAGTTGTCTTTGGCAATAACACTGCTTGAATATTTGGTAATATACCGCCTTGAGCAATTGTTACAACAGATAATTTATTTAATTCTTTTCATCATTACGAATTGCTAATTGAAAATAAACTTGTTTATTTTTAAACTTGTTTACTTAAAAAAAGTTACATTGTAACAATACAATACAACAATCAATGTTTTCTATTTGGAGTATTAAAACATACTGATATATTAATTTAGCTATTCTTATTTAAATACTAAATGTCTATCTAATCAAAAAGGAGGCGGTAACCTTGTCAACAAATCAGATCGATATATGCTTCATATGTTATTTTAATTACAATTAAAATTGTTAAATTTTCCGTTTGTAAGAAAGGTAAGTTTTCGAGAAAATCTTAATAAAATAGTTGCTTTTTAATAAGTGATGATATGGGATAAAGGACCGAGCTATTTACAAAGTAAATAGATCCAGACTTCATATAATAGTTGCTCCTTAAAAAGTGATGATATACGAGAAAAGACCGAGCTATTAACAAAATAAATAGCTCTAGACTTCAAATAATAGCTGTTCCTTAAAAAGTGATGATATCCCATAAAGTTTCGAGCTATTTACAAGCTAAACAGCTCGGTAAACTATTTATTAAAAAAATAAATGAGGGGTAAATTAATTAAGTGTAAGAAAAAATTTGGTTGAAATTTATGTCGTAAGTTTTCCCTTAGTATGTTTTTAAAATTTTATAACGCGGCAAGTTTAAAAATATTTGAAATCATCAGAAAAATTAACTTGCCGCGTTATAAAATTTTAATAAAAACATACTGTACAGAATATTGTACAGAATCTCATATATGTAAGGTATACAAGTGTTACACATACAAGTGTTACACATTTAATTGTTTTATTAATAAAAACACAAAAATTGCAGGACAATTTTTAATGCGTGTTACCTCAGCACTCCGTCATTTATGAATCGATTTTGAATTTTTTGTTTTAAAGGGTTTGATTTTCCATTGTCCCCAATATTATACTAAAACCATACTATATTGATGTCTTAGCCCTTCAGAAAGCGAGCAGAGCCAGTTGACGTAATATAACGCGAAGCGGTCTCCTTTGTAAATGTGAATCTAAAATGAGTAAAGTATCGCGAAGCGAAAGAAACGCGTAGCATACGCGAAGCATATGCGAAGAGAAACAAAACGCTACGCATTTTGTGCGATGCCTTCGGCTTCGTATATTTAAGCCTTTCAAAAATGATTGATATCCGACCAAAAACATAAATGTAAGAAAGGGCCGAGTTTTCGGGAAAATCCTTAATGTAATAGTTCCTTCTTAAAAAGTGATGATATGACAGTAAGGACCGAGCTATTTTACAAAGTAAATAGCTCTAGACTTCATATAATAGTTGCTTCTTAAAAAGTGATGATATGGAAGAAAGGACCGAGCTATTTACAAAGTAAATAGCTCTAGACTTCAGATTATAGTTGCTCTTTGAAAAGTGATGATATCCCATTAAAGAGCCGAGCTATTTACATAGTAAATAGCTTGGTAAACTATTAACTAAAAAAATTAATGAGGGGTAAATTGATTAAATGTAAGAAAAAATTTTGTTCAAATTTATTTCATAAGTTTTCTCTTAGTATGATTTTAAAATTTTATAACGCGGCAAGTTTTAAAATATTTGAAATCATCAGAAAAAAAAATTTGCCGCGTTATATAAAATTTTAAAATCATACTAAGAGAAAACTTATGAAATAAATTTGAACAAAATTTTTTCTTACATTTAATCAATTTACCCCTCATTAATTTTTTTAGTTAATAGTTTACCAAGCTATTTACTACGTAAATAGCTCGGCTCTTTAATGGGATATCATCACTTTTCAAAGAGCAACTATTATCTGAAGTCTAGAGCTATTTACTTTGTAAATAGCTCGGTCCTTTCTTCCATATCATCACTTTTTAAGAAGCAACTATTATATGAAGTCTAGAGCTATTTACTTTGTAAATAGCTCGGTCCTTACTGTCATATCATCACTTTTTAAGAAGGAACTATTACATTAAGGATTTTCCCGAAAACTCGGCCCTTTCTTACATTTATGTTTTTGGTCGGATACATTATACAATTTATATCTATTGTTGCTAAGCCGAGTATACATTATATACACAGCTTAGCTCTGGAGTATACTTTCTTTACGAGTGTCAAGCTGAACACATTTTTGACGAGTATCAAGCTGGGAACATATAATCATTTTGAATTATGCATTCTCTGTCTTCAATAATATTTGAGACAGTACTTATTTAAAAAAAAAGAATATCTTGCTGAGCGACTATCTGTCTTGATGTTACGACTGCGGCATGTTCCAACGGATGAATGGAATCTTTAAGCCATATATTTGAGGGCGTATGTTAGCTATTTGTAAATTTTGTAAGATGTATTCCAAATAGTTTCTTCTAATTTCGATTTGGCTTCTAGTAAACCAACTGTATATAGTTATGTATATATTTCACTTACTTAATTTGATTTGTATTATTTCATGGCCTTTATTTGATAAAAATTCTTATTATATAACATTTTTGGGTTTATTTCTAGTAATATAACATTGTAAATATTGTAAATATTAGTTACTGCACTGTTTTAAATAAATTGTCTTAAGTTTTGTTTGATTCAAATATCTTATTAAATCCAGCGAATAATACGTAAACGGGAAGATAAAGAAAAAAGGGGGCAACGAAGGAGCCATTAACGTACTACGTACAAACCAAAAACTTCTACTCCACTCTGTTGTTTTTTAAATCGTATAATCTGCATATGCGTTTGTAGCTTTACGTTGATTTGCCTGATTCGAATTCTTTTACATACTTAACTTTTCTTTCTCAACTTTACATTAGTCTTCTTTTCATGAAATTATTATTGTGGCTTAAAACTTTATAATATTTCTTTAAAATTCTTTAAATGCCAAATAATATTTTTACTCGTCTATATGAAAATATTTTGCGAACGGTAAATCTAATTCTAAGGTCGAACATACACATTGCAATTCTCAATTCTTATAAAATATACATATGCTTATATATCTTTAAAAACTTATAAATAAGTATTCACTTATATACTTATATGGAGGGATAATTATTATTACTTTATAATTTATCCCAAAATATATTCTAATAATAATAATCATTAATATTTAATTATTTTATTTTGGAAAAATTTTAATTTATTAAAATTTTTTCATAATTTTTTTTCTTACAATATTGTCTATCAAAGTTAACAAATCATTCTGTACATATTAATACATATACAGTGATAAAACATAATACTTCAGTAGCTGAAAATACATTTATATATAAACAAGAAAGTTATGTAACTATTTAGTAAAATTAAATTTACTAAAGTTTGTTTTGTAAAGAGCTCTTTATTTGAACTGAAATGGCAGAACCACCACCGCATATCACTTATTCAGTACATTTATATAATTTAGGTATTATTATAACGGGAATGTTAGCAAAATTAAATTCACATTTTTTACAGATTATTATTTGTAAAACCAAATTATTATCAAACATTTTATTTAATTCATTTTAGTATCCTTAATACTTTTACAGTTTCTGTACCCAAAGGCCGTCTATAGTCTATACAATATGAATCTATCTATTACTAATTACACTATGTCGGTAATAATAAAAAAAACTCACTGATATAACGAATAGTGATTCGTATTAGGGTCACCTAGTATTAGGGTTGCCCACTTTTTTTAAGAAAAAGAACGTATCAAATTCTTGAATAGGAAAAAAATAAAGTATTTGGTAGAAAAAAGAAGTATTTTTCAAATTTATGTTTTAATACCCTTTTTTTAAACATATTTTTGGGCGCTTTTTGCAAACAAAGTAAATAAGAAATAATTTTTTTTACATTTGGTAAGCTCTCAGATGCATTTTTAAGTATATATTGCCATTTGTCAACAGTATTTTTCTCTGAAAATTCTTAATCTTTGTTAGTGCATTGTGTTTGGATGTCTTAAAGTCTTATTGACTTGGAATATAAATCATTCATCTTAATATTTAATCTATCTTATAATTTGGTCTTTTTAACTACCATTTCAAAATATATAAATTTTACCTCATTTTTCAAAGATAAGTTAGGAAGTATTGAGCCAGTTATCTTCGCCAAAATCAAACCGTTTTCTCAAATTTCTCAAATAATTTAAACTCATATCAATAAAAAGTGTATAATTACTGATAATTGTATTGACCATTTCGGGTGATGGCTTTTCAATTCTTTGAAATCATAGTAAAGATTGGAAATAAAGTATTTTCGTATTCTTTATTTTAATGCAAAATTATAAAGTATATTTATCGAAAATAAAGTAAGATACGTTATTATAAAGTATGGTTGGCAACCCTACCTAGTATACATTGGAATAAAAAATTTTTTAGTTTAGTAAAGCCCATTACACAATGAAAAAAATAAGGTATAAGATATAAGATATAATAAATAAGAAATAAGATATAAGAAATAGTGGAATCCAGCAGATGGCAGAACCGTTGATCAATTCACAATTGAATAGCAACATAATTTCTGTCGCATTGGATATCTGTTCCTTATTTCTTATTCCCAGCGAATCACAGGTTTGGCTGCCAATTTTATGAGCAGAATGTTATGAGCAACCGATTCTTTCGATGTTTTTGACATTTGTGCACACACCAGCAACTGGCATTCAACCGCTGTGATTGGTTGAATACTGTATCTTATCGCCCATTGTGTTTTGGCCATCCAAACACAAAATTTGACCATCTCCCTTAATATTTGAAAAATCGAAAAATTTATCAGGCGTTAAGTTGTAGGTACTAAGTTTTACTGTAATTTTGTTTCTTATTATTTTTCTGTTACACTAATATTTACAGAAATATTTACAATTAAACATTGAAAGTTAAAATTCTTAATATCTCTGTTCACATTAGAGTTTGAGAAATATGATCAAGTAATGAATTGTATCAAACTTGATTTTCTACAACTTTAATCCTTATACATTTTTCGTGTATTCTAAGGAAATGTATTTATGTATTCTAAGGAAATTCACTAAGTTGTCGCAGCTTCTGCGTAACGAATTTTTTATTCATTTAAAGTGCATATTTTTCTAATTTATTTAATTTTTTATATTGCAACAATAAAGACCTTAGAAAAAATTACATTTTTACCACCCAAAATATTTTGCTGTTTTGTGATTAGTACATTTTATAGATTAAAAATCTATAGAGATTGAAAAAGAGTACTATCTATCGTCTGGCTCTCGAATATTTATCAAAAATCAGAATTTTAGTTTTCGTCTCGTCTCTCGCTGCATCAATATTATGACCCAGTAGACAAATCTAAGTTTTGTATAGTGATCTGTTTAAATGGAATATGGATCAAGAGTGAGTAAGAATTTTTCACTCCTGAATTGTGATATTTGTTTTTGGAAAAAAATGACCTTATAAAACGGTATGTTTGGAGGAATGCATCAGAAAATTATGATTTCCAAATGAATACCTTATCATACATGTTTGGAAATATCTTAAAAATGGAATCCCTCCAAGCTTTTGTAATTAATATTAATATATATAATGCATAGTTCGATCTAATAATGTTATTTATTATGATTGAAATTGATATTCACTGAAACGAAAATAGATTGAAAACTATCTAGTAATAATGACGAATGAATGTTTTCAGATGAAAATAATATTTTATAATATTATTATTATTCTAACTAACGGATATAGTATCGTGTTTATTTAGATTGGCAGTCGTATTCATAATAATTATTTGTATAATTACAGATATATTTTATTTTCGCATATATATAGTTGTATACAGTCATACTACAGACTATTGATTAAAATAAAAATGCTGCAAATCACTACACAAAAGTTTATGATTCCATTTAAATCAATAAAACTGTACAACCAAATTTTTATTGTGCCCCCTGTAGAATCTTCGCGAAGTGTAGTTTCACAAATGCATTCCGACAAAAATTCACGCAACTAAATACGTATATCTAAATACAAGTCTCTTTGAAGTCTTATATAGTCTTCTAAATTCTTAAAATAAACACAAAGGGCTAGGTACTATCGTGTTTATTTATATTGGCAGTCGTATTCATAATAATTATTTGTATATTTACAGATATATTTTATTTTCGCATATATATAGTTGTATACAGTCATACTACAGACTATTGATTAAAATAAAACTGCTGCAAATCACTACACAAAAGTTTATGATTCCATTTAAATCAATAAAACTGTACAACCAAATTTTTATTGTGCCCCTGTAGAATCTTCGCGAAGTGTAGTTTCACAAATGCATTTCGACAAAAATTCACGCAACTAAATACGTATATCTAAATACAAGTCTCTTTGAAGTCTTATATAGTCTTCTAAATTCTTAAAATAAACACAAAGGGCTAGGTACTATCATGTTTATTTATATTGGCAGTCGTATTCATAATAATTATTTGTATATTTACAGATTTATTTTATTTTCGCATATATATAGTTGTATACAGTCATACTACAAACCGACAAAAATTCACGCAACTTAATACGTATATCTAAATAGAAGTCTCTTTGAAGTCTTATATAGTCTTCTAAGTTCTTAAAATAAACACAAACAATTGTTTTCAGAATTTTAATTAAATATTGCAAATAGTTAAGTTTCAGAAAACGGGCATATACCAATACTTTATGTCGATATCTATTGAGATATGCGGCCTATATTATTCAATTTTCTTGCAGATCCTGTCGGATATTTTTTACAGAGGGGAAACATATTTTTCGCTAACTTTTTGAACCTTTCGACACTAAGCTGTCCACAAGTTTTCAATTAATTTGACTCAATAGTTTCGGAGAAACAAGGCAGAAATAAGATTTATCCTTTCAGGGTGGATATTTGAGGGTTGATTCGATGAAAACTTATATAGAGCTCCAAGTTATGGTTTGATGATGCATTTTTAAGTGTTGACCGATTTTTACGTTAACAATAATCACCATATGTTCATCTGGAGTTTTTGAAAGGAAACTGCAGAAAACTTTCACAACCATAGCCTGTTATTTTCGTTCTTGTCTATACGCCGACAGTTTAGTCAATTAACCGCCTCATAATTTTTTATTTAAATTAATTTAATTGACAAACTGCAGCCGTTGGGATCGAACCAGAAACCTCCTAGTTAAAAGCAAAGTGCCTTTATTAGCTCAACTACTCGGACGGTTAAGCGAAACATGATTTTTACAAGGAAAACTCACCAGAATGTACGCAAACTTTACGCAATGATAGACGTTTCAAACGTATAGGAATTAATAGTCGAATTTTAAGGTACAATTATTACACATATAGGCACTAGATAGGTAGACTGTAGAGGCTATCCTGGACGGGCTACACTTCGATCATAAGGTGATCACTAAGAATGTAAGGATGTGAGTGGAGTGGAAGGAATTTTTGTGTATAGACTAGGAATTGGTTGGATATGCGGCTGCAGCCGACTATGATAGGAACTATGCCGATATTAATCTGGAGTTCGCGAAGGAACCTGCAGAAAACCTTCTCAAACATAGCCGGTTACTTCGTTCTCGTCCATACGCCGACAGTTTAGTCTTTTGTTTCTCTTAATAATTGACAAACGGCCAATGTCGGGATTGAAACCCATAACCTCCCAGTTTTTAAATAGGCATACTGCGCAGACATAACGCTTTAGACTGCTCGGCCACTTGGACTAGTCAATCGAATTTTAAAGTACAATTATTACACATATAGGCACTAATCTAATATGTTGGTGCACTAATCTAATACTAATATGTTGCTACGGTTGAGTCAGTATTCACGTGACAGTCAGACCCTCTTGATATCAGTGATATAGTGTCTATTTATGTAAAAAGTGTATGTGAAATGATACCTTTACTGACCAAAACCTCAAAATCTTGTCATAAGATTTTGGCATTCAGACATTTTTTATTCAAGATGCTAAAAACTGGAATGCAAAAATTGGGAGCACTTTATTGAAACAACTTTTGCATTTAAATAGTTTTTTTTATATTATGAGTAGGAAAAAGACACCGCCTTCGAAAGATGATGGGAGGTAGTGTAGGATTTCCACCCACTAAAAAACCCCCTCTCCCCTTTCTTCGCACGGGGGTGCAAGGAAGACTGAATCGGAAGCGCGTTAGCATAACTTTAATCCAGTCCATGCTACGACGTCCTCCCCTGTTTCACTGGTCTCTCTCAGAGATCTTTTCCTTAAGAATACGCTGAGCGTAGGCTGCGATTTAATTCCAGGTTCCTTCTTGTTGAAGGTTCATAGGCTCGTAGGGTTGAGCGTTTTGCCTATAATTGCCTCAGTGTTGGCTCTGGGGTTCCTCCAGCGTTAGCACTCAAAAAAGGTGTGTTCAGCGTCGTCGGTTTTGTCTGGATAGTACTTGCACAACGGACTGTTATGAAGGCATAGTTTGTATAGGTATGCGTTAAATTGGCCGAGGCATGTCAACAGTTGAGTCAAGAAGAAGTCCGTCTCGGATTTAAATAGTGCGGTGGCCTTTAGCCAAACAGTTTTATTTCTTTTGTGAAAATGGAATTTTTACAACAACAACAAAAAAAAGGAAAAATAGCACATACGTAAAACATTTTGTTCAAACTAAAATAAAACATTTGTCTCCTTGTAAATAGAACATGTCTTATTATACTATAATTATACTTCCTTTCAAATTCACATTTTCAATCAGTGTGAACAAAGACTACTATATTTATGAAAGGAAATAAGAATTCAGTACTTTTCATTATAATAACTCACATATTCAGAGTAGATATAGTTATATAGACAGCTATATGGTTATCTCTTTTAAATCTTATTGATTATTGATTCATGTTTAAATAATAATAAACTTTCAGTAATGTGAAAATCATAAAAATTTTTGATGAAAATATTAATAATTCATTGCAAAAATTTTGTAGGAAGATACATATTGGTATGTTATTAAAAGTTTTAAATATTGGAACATCTATTGGAACATCATTATTTTGAAATAATTGGCACAAAAATTGAATACGAGTATGCTCTGATTTTTATAAAATAACGAATGAAACATCACTAATTATATTTTTTTGTAAAAGTATCTAGAATTAGTTATTGACAATTCGTTTTTCTATTCATGAGAAATGAAAAAGGCTTTATCAGCTAGCATAAAATTAATATACTGTTTCTAAAAATATATTTGAAAAAAACTCTAAAAATATGTTTGAAAAAAATGGTTTTAGTAGTGTATGAACACATTAAAAATCTAAAATCTAAATTCTATTGTAATTTTGACCCAACGCTAAAATAAATAATAGTTAACTCAGTTAGATGTTATTTTCGCTTGTTATTCCCGGTATAAGGTAAAACCTATTTTGACAAAATGGAAACCCGACTTCAAAAATAAAATATTCTACAACAAAAAATGCACTAAAAAGTAAAAAAATAATTGCATATTCTTGTGCCAATTTTAGTTCACGGAAGCAAAAATTTTTAAATATATGTACAATTATTGCTATTTTTGGAGGCGGTGTCAGCATAGAGAAATTCACATAACTTTTGGACACCGCCTCCAAAAATAACAATAATTGTACACATATATATTTAAAAATTTTTGCTTTGGTGAACTAAAATTGGCACAAGAATATCCAATTATTTTGTTACTTTTTATTGCATTTTTTGTTGTAGAATATTTGATTTTTGAAGTTGGGTTTCCATTTTGTCAAAATACGGAGTTCTGATGTGACACACATTAAAAAAAAAAATACAGACGAATTGAGAACCATCCTCCTTTTTGAAGTCGGGTTAAAAATATACAAAGTATTTTAAGTTTAGTCCCGACTTTGTATAATATACAAGATATTTTAAGTTTAGTCCCGACTTATGGGTGTTCATAAAATGGCCTTATTCGGCCATTTCCGCATGTCCGTCTGTCCGTGAACCCGTTAAATAAAGTACGTTAAAGGGCAAAATCGGAAGATGTTTCCTCCGGCCAGAGGGGCAAATATACGTCTTTGAAACCGTAAGAAATAAAAAAAAATGATAACAAAAAATCTGCTTCTATTTAAAATAAACAACTTTTGTTTGAAAACTTTTTTCAAAAACTCAAGAGTGTTCTCATAATTTATGCTCAAAAGTTTCTCGGAAACCATAAAAGATTTTTTTTAAATTGTGGGACAATTCAAAAATTTTTTACAATTCAAACATTGATATAAAACTTAGTATATACTGAGTACTCAAACAATTAACTCAGTTAGCTGTTACATTACTTGTTTTATAGTGTATTTAAATGAATTTTCTGGAAAGAATAACAAGATTTTGAAATACTGAATCAAAATTGCATAGATATAAAATTATTAAGAAATAAAATAAATTAGATATTTTTCATCAATAGAAAATTTTTGTTGTGAGAAGAAATAATACATACATGAATTTCGTAGTTTTTGCATCTAATTTTTGCAAAATAACATCAGGATGGTATTCTTAATCACTGGATTACATTTTAAAAAAATTTTTAAACAATTTTTAAAAATTGTAAAAATTTTTTTTTTTAAATTTTTAAAATTTTATTTCTAATATTAAGAGAGATATTCTATATTTTGTGTTTGCTTCTTCCTCTAAGTTCCACTTTTCTCTAGGCTATTTTTACTTATTTATGAACTTGGTCTTTGAAATACCAAAACAAACGAAATTTCATTTAGGTCGGATTAAATTTGTAACCACTAGAAAGTATACAAATGGGAGTCTAAAAGGGAGTGATGTATTTATTCTGAGGGAATTCGCAGTTGATGCAGCTTTTGCGTAACGAAAGTTTCTTTAGAGGTGTTCGTGATAAATACCTGGTGTTCCTGGTGTTATTACTTAAAAAAACAAGCCATTTTCGTTGTTTAACAAATTTAATTGTGAAACAACAGAATATATAGTTTAGTAAAATTAATTGAAATTGAATATGTATACATAATATACATGTTAAATTATTGTTTACTTAAATTCTCTACACAGAGTGGCTCAATTATACACAGCCTCTTAACAGTGTGGCTAAAATTCTGATTTGGTTTAGATTTTCTAATCGTGAGACCAAACTTTTTTATACTATTCCCCGTAATTTATTTATTTGAAAAAAATCTTTTTTTGCATATATGTGCTATGGATTTCGTAAAAATTTGTTCAAATGTCTCTTTCAGTACGCGATCTAAATGTTACAATTATGGTCAGATTGGAAAGAAATTTGGTATGCGACGTCGTTTTCGTATTTGGAAGGGCAAAATTTTGAATATGATTCTTAATTGGGATCTTATTCGTCTTATTCGTTTTACACATCTCCACCCCCCCCCCCCCCCAGGAAAAATGGTTAAAAATGAGTGGAAATGATTGCAAAAGACCATAGGAAGTGATTCCAAGGAAGAAAAAGTCCTTTTTGTCCTTGAAATTCTTAACCCAACCCAACCCCCCTCACAATTTATTATTGTAAAAAAAAATTTTTACAATACTTTTTACTTAAAATGAAAACATTTTGAATTTTAATGGTTTTAAAACAATTTTTGACTGTTGGTTGTTTATTGTAGAATGTATATACAGCCCTAAATTACTCCATGAATAAACATTAAATAAATAATGACCCTAAATAAACACTAAACTTTTAAAATATTTCTAATTTTTATTGGTATGATTATAGTCCACTAAAACGAAGTTTTAAATTACGATTCAAAAAGCAAGCCAACATTTTTGAATGTAAGTTTTGACATACATTTAAAATATTTATAGTTAAAAAATATTAAATCCTATTCACGGAGTAGAAAAAAATTAAAAATTTTTCGAAGCGAATTTCCTCTAAAGGAAATGCAGCTATTGTTTTTGCACCAATGTTAGAATTTCATAAAAATTCCTTCAAATGTCCATCGATCCTACCTATTAGATGTTAAAAATCACTATTGCTAAAATTTGTATATATGTATATATATATATATATAAATATATATATGTGCTTTTTTATAAATGTCTGTGGACTCTCTAGCGGTCACAGTTTTATTCCGATTGGAATGAAATTTGGTATTTGAGGCGATTTTGGTATTCTTAAGGTCAAGTTCGTTAATGGGTAAAATCGGACGAGAGGAAAGGGGGTTTAGAACACAAAATTTGGCTATCTGCCTTTATATTTGAAAAATCGAAAAATTTATCAGGAGTTAAGTTGTAGGTACTAAGTTTTACTGTCATTTTGTTTCTTATCAATTTTCTGTTACACTAATATTTACAGAAATATTTACAATTACAAATTGAAAGTTAAAATTCTAAATATCTCTGTTCACATTAGAGTTTGAGCAAAATGAATTTTAGCAATCTTGATTTTCTACAACTTTACTCCTTATACATTTTTCGATTATTCTAATATTAAGAGAGATTTAATATTTTGTGTTTGTTTGATACGAATACATGAAATATGTTTTATTTTAAAAATTTTGATTGTCGGTTCCATAGTAACTATAAACTATAATCGTTATATATCGTTCTATTTTGGCTATTAATAAATTTAATTTTAGCAAATACTAATGTCATATCAGATATTATATTTCATTTTGATCACACTAAAATTATGACCGCTAGAGAGTGATTTAGGTATTCCAAGGAAATTCGCTAAGTTGACGCAGCTCCTGCGTAACGAATTTTATTTTTTTAATCGTGTCTACAAAGTTTAATAAGGCATCTCAGAGATATACATTTTTTATTTATCTAAAAGTTATAAACATTTTTATTTTAAAATTGAATTGTAATTTAAACCTTGATTTAGTTGGACTATTACATGAATTACATTTCTGGAGTCAACCTGTAGGTATACGGTTTGTAAAACACACATTCATTACTAATACAATGGCATTGTACAGTGGTTTTCATAAAATTGAATATAATATATTAATGACCATTTTGTCAACTTTAATCTCTAAGTAAATATTAAAAACATTTTGATCACTCAACTAGCTCATTCGACAAGGGATCCCTTCCTTGGACGATAACAGATGATTATGTATGTCATAGTAGGTGTTTACATCTATTTGTTAAACAAAGTCTTAACAGCCTTTTGTTCTATATAATTTTGTTATTAATTTATTACCGTATTTATCTCGTATTTCAGAGAAAGTTCCAACTTTCTAGATTGATTACAAATAGACAAACACCCGCATATAGCACAAGTAAACAGAATGAATTCTCGAAATAAAAATGAATTTCGATTTTAACCAAGTCTCAGATTGATTGATTGATTGCAAATTAGTCCTCATCCATAACATAAGTAATTATTCGCCTGATATATCGAAAGATATATCATCTGCCAGTAAATAACTGAAACAAACGCGTAAATATAAATGCGTAATAGTCGAAAAAACCAAAACGACTTACTTCGAAAGTATTATAAAAGCCTGATGAAATCCTATTTGGTAAATGAAATGCCATTAACGCCCCTTAAACCACAGTTTCTTAATAAATTTCGATTTTTGCCCCAATTTCCTAGATCACAATTTTTTGTATTTTATAAATACGTATTTCGACTACAAAGTAGTCATCATCAGTATGAATTAGCTAAGAGATGTTATTTGTTGCTTATTTGGTGACGACCGGTGGTGCAAAATTGTGATCTAGGAAATTGTGGCAAAAATCGAAATTTATTTCAAAAAATCCTAGAGTTCTCTTTAATATTATTCACAGTTTCTTACTTTAAGTCACTTCTACTGCGAAACTGTCACAAAACTAAAAACTTCCAAAACAAGCAGGGATGAAAATATGATACGCTCTGAAGAAGACATAAAATATATACCATTAAAAAACATTATATTGCTAATGGGAAGACTTCTAACGGAGAAATTTTAGAATAATATTATATTTCAGAGAACTGGGTAAAATGAAGTAAAATGCCAATTCGGCTAGGAGATGGAGAAGCAACGTTGTGGTATCCTTCTTATCTCTGACTGAATGGATGGATCTTTGAAAGTTATACTGGTGATATTTAAGCTATGATTTATTGTGGAAACTAAGTAATATTTTTATATTATATTAAACTAGCTGACCCGGTGAACTTCGTACCGCCTCAGAATCAATAAAACTTATTAGCTGCATGAAATTCGCTAATTAAATTAAACTAAATGCGGCCCACGAACATTTACCAGTAAATGCGACCAAAAACATCAGTAGACCGAACATCCGGATGATCAGGAACCGCATCGTTTTGCTTCCGCCTTTGAAATTTCTTGACTGAATCGTTCTAAGTGTAATAACGTGGCATCTCAAAGTAGAGCAATGTTCGTGCAAACGGAAGGCTTTGGCAAATCGAAAAGAAACTAACCAATGTAGTCGTTGGAGTTGTTTTTAGCACGTTGAGCAACATTCGATGGGTTAAAATAAACTCGTTGACCAATTGCTAACTGAGCCGTTTGATGTACTACCTCTCTTTGTTCTTGTGTTTGTGAAGCACGAAGTCGGCACGAAGCCTTCCATACAAACACGACGCTCTTTCTTGCGTTTTCTTATTTATTTGCAGTGGATTGATTCGCAATATTCCGAAGTCTAAGCATTACGGCTTGTGAAATATTAGATCTTCTGACTCGTGGCATTGTAAACACTGAAAAATTAATCACACAATTCAAAATTACATAATGAAGCAATTTTGGATGCGCGCAAATCAATCGCAAAAAATCACAAATGTGATAACCTCACAAAGATAAAATCAAACACACAGTCCAAAATTACCGATAGGATTGACCGTCGATGCGCGCACAATGATAAACGACATAACCTTTCACCATGTGCACTTCATCAAACTGAACTCATTTCTTTGAAATCTCTTTTCACTGATGAATTTCAGAAAAGATCGTTTGAAGAGAATTAATTGAATCAAATTCAAATGTAATAACCCTCGAATAGTATAGTTTATAGTTTCTGTAGAAATGGCAATCAACATCGACATGTCAAAATTGAAACAAGATTTTAATAAAATAATTTTATGGTTATTTTTTAGAAGTATCTGTGGAAATGACTTTTTGTTATACACACAGCATACCGTTCCCTACAAAATGCACGAAAAAATGAATTTTCTCCATACATTTTTTTTTCGTGAATTTTTCCGATGTTTTAATAGTTATTCTGCTATTCGTGTTAGAGACAAATCCAACAAATCAAAGAGCATAAAAATCGGCTCAGCCGTTCTTGAGAGTATTTTTATTAAGTTATCCAATAGAAAAGGTCTATTTTTCATCATCTAGTTCTCAAGTTTTTTCCTGATAATTTTCAGGTCTATTCATTTCTCATACGGAAATAGTTTGTTCTGTTTTATAATGTACAAACAAAATGAAGCGTCATTAATATTCGTTTAAAAAAAAATAGTTTTCGCCATTTATGTTTTTATATTTATGTAGGTGTTTATAAAAGGTATGACATACTTTCTACACTATTTATTATCAAACCTTTCAACTGCATTCTAATAAAACGACTAAAATAAGTGCAGTATTATTTTATAAAAAGTTGTAGACTTAAATGTAGACATAAATAAATTATATGGTCTACTTTATTGCTATCTTATTTAAATATTGCAGGAACATAAATTTCTTAAAACATTCTAGATATCATACAGTGTTGGCATATACATAAAATTTTCACTCAGTGAAAATTATGTACATGCCTATGTTTTCTCATATACTAATATTGGAAATTATTGTAGTTAAAATATAAGAAATATATAAGTTCTATACTAAATAGTTTAATTCTGTTATATCTTATATAGTACATTCTCGATTATAACTGATTTGCGACTTATTCGTACTTAAATAATTCTTATTAGCGATTTTTCAAAGAAAATGTAGCTATTGGTTTTGTACCGATGGAGGAATTTCGGGAAAATTTCTTCAAATGTTCATCGAACCTGCTTAGTAGATGGAAAATCTCCATCAATAACATATATATATACAGTGTGTGTTGGACAGCTTTTCCTATAGAGAATCAATATTAAATATTATTTATTACTGCCTGGCCCTGTGGTACTGTATGAAGTCAGTCAGTACACATGTAAATAAAGTCAGTCAGTTATCTCATAGCTATACTGTATGCGTATGGTCGTTTGTTTGTCATTTAAGAGTGGGGAATTGATCACAATGCACATACTATGGTGTACTCTCATCACATGTGTACTGACTCACTTCATACAGTACCACAGGGCCAGGCAGTAATAATAATAATAATAATAATACTTTATTCACCTTAAAGACGTACAAGTACATATAGGTTTGTCAACAAAAGAAAAAAATTCATCTAGTGAATATGGACTACATTTAGTTATGATTTTCTTACAAGCAACCTTAAAATGATTGATACTTGTGATACTTTTAATGTCGTCTGGGAGAGCATTGTACAGTTTTATTCCATTGTAAAGTGGACCTGTTTCGAAAAGTGTTAAATTGTGCCTTGGTATTCTAATGTCTTCCGAATATCGTGTGTCATACGTGTGATGATAGCTATTTAGATCAAGATTATTTAGATTTGATTTTATATATACTAAACATTCAAAAATATATATTCCAGAGAGCGGAAAAATTTTCAATTTTCGAAAATGTTCTCGACATGAAGTGAACTGATTTATACTGTCAATAATCCTTATGATCCTTTTTTGTAGAATAAATATTTGTTTTGCTAGAATTGAATTTCCCCATAAAAGTATCCCATATTTGATTCTACTGTTGACGTATGCATAATACAGTGACACTAAGATGTTATTGGCTAGGTTATTTTTTAGATTAATAATAAATAATATTTAATATTGATTCTCTATAGGAAAAGCGGTCCAACACACACAGTATATATATATATATATATATATATATATATATATATATACATATATACATATATATATATATATATATATATATATATATATATATATATATACATTATATATATACATATATATATACATATATATATACATATATATATATATATATATATATATATATATATATATATATATATATATCTATATATAGGGTGAATCGAACCAGGTGCATAATAGCACACGCCTTGATTTCTTTCGATGATGCTCCCATTCCCCAATAACATCCTATAGAAACCGATAAATTGATCATCTACCCGAAACAATCGAAGACCACTCGTAATTGGTTCAAAGAAATGATAAACAACAAAACACTCTAAACAGAGTGCTAGGGGAACAGCAAGTAATAAAAATCTATGATTATTTTTCCATTAAAAAATAATATTTTTGTTAATTTTAATTTTAGATGAAAAAATAATAATATTCCCACCACCTACTACATGTTCCCCTAGAACTCTAATTTGGGCGCTCTAGCTTTCATCACATCCTTGAAGTGGAGGAAATTCGCTAAAAAACAATACCAATAAAAATTAATATTACAAATGCATCACCATGATTACTGATATGATATTTTAATGTATTTAAATGAATTTTTTTGATGTTGAGGATTATTCCATGTTTTGAGTTTTCTTCTTTTTTTAAACGCACCTTATCGTTAATGGTGGTCTTTGAAATACCATCAGCATCAGATACGAAAACATATTTATTTATATATGTGTCCATATTCTCTCCAGCGGTCACAGATCGCCATGAAAAAAGTTTATTAAGATCTATTTCCAAAAGAGAAGTAATGCATTTACTTACAGATAATACATACATATATACATACAAGATACGTTCGGATATTGTAGTATTAAACAACACGGAGTTAAGATTTCAAATGGTTTGAACTATTTATGGAGAAAATATCTTCATGAATTTTCTATGCATGCGTAATATTCATTTCACTAAACCTACTTCAAAAAGCAGGGAGATTGCCAATGCAACTGGTATATATTTTAATAAACGTAAAAGCCGACGTCTTTCAGAAGATGTGCACTGTTTCGTTGATTATTTTTAAATAAAGAATAACATTAGGTAATTACCACCAGGTTACTTTGAGGAAGTATATATACACTTATTTTTATTAGTGAAGTCGAACGGAAGATAAAAAGTACCATATAAATTTGTTTATGGACTAAAAAAATTGTCAAAAACTTTCGTTCGTATAATATAACCAAAAAGCATCCATACTAACAATCGAAAAATAGACACTAGTTTAAACAAAAATTATTTCGATGCTTAATGCCCTTAAAATACTGAAATAATATTATAAATAAATTGACATTTACTTCCACTTTAAATCTCCCTTAAGAATTTGATTTAATGATAAGAAGGGACACTTATGATGACAGAATATTCAGTCACATTTTGTAAAAAAATATAACATCTGGAATGCGTCGATGTGAATTATCGTATCTCAGTATGAGAAACTCTAAAACAATTGGTTTTACGTAGTTCATTAGAAAATGTTATATAGTTTATTTTTACATCTGTATATAATCTGCTCCTCAAGGTATTGCGTGTCGTGTATAATCTAGACTTTAGAGTATAGATATATACTATGGACCACAAGATTTGATGTTAGTTTCTAAAACTTGATTGGTGCCTTATCGATATGGTTCACTTGAAATATATTAGCAACTTTTATTCGAAAATCTTCTTTGAAAACCGAATGAACAATGCACAAATCAAACATAAAATTTTTAAAACTTTTGGGTCCAAGTGTACATCCAAAAGTATATATTTTAGTTTATTTGTTAAAGCTACGGGTAATGGTACTTTAGCAGCAAACTTTTACCTGAAATGCATTATAGCTTTTTATATCATGGTTAATTTCTGCGTACATGATGTAATGGATATTGTACAAGCCCAGTAACAAATACGAACGATCCATTAAAAAAATATAAATATTCTGTTCTCATACATTGTAGAACAACTTTAACTATTATGTCGTTAAAAATAAATCTTTATCCATTTTACTTTAGTATATACACAACTGCTTTTTAATATACCATTAGTAGTTTATATGTGTCATTTTCCATTTCGGAGACAAACTCACACAATCCGTTTTATAAATTGAAATAATACAAAACATAATACTGTGTTGCTACAGTCGTGTATCTTTATTCTAGGGCCCAAGGTAAACTAACGATATAATAGATTAATATTCGACCGATAATATCATTTTATAAAAATGTATATTATATTTTGTTCTGCGAGTATAATGTTTAATCAGTTCAAATACAGGACTACACACAAAAGACAATCTTTATACAATCTTTATACAGTTTATAAAGTGAGAAATTTTATAATATAGAAATTAGTTTATAAGGTACTGTTGTTGCCTAATAATTGTGGTTCGTAATAAAGTCCAGTTATGAAAAGTCTTTATTGTTATTCTTGAATTAATTCGAAATATCCAACATATAAATAGACACATTAGTAGACAAAAATGCAACAACACTGTTAATCAAATTCGTTTTCGGTTAGACAGCAAACCCGTATATACAGTGATTCGTCAATAAAACACTCTATTAATTTCAATTTCTTTCTCGGCCTTGCCCCGGCCGAGGCGAGGTTTTTATGACGATATACCTCGCCTCGCCTCGGTTAGTAACGAGGATTAAAATTTTGAACCTCGCCTCGTGCCTCGTAACGGAGGACCGAGGCGAGGCGAGGTTACCTCGTAGCCTCGGTGAACCCCTATTTCTTTATGATATTGTAGGCTTAAACCACCCTGTAACTGAATATCACGACTGTCAACACTAGACTTGCATAGTATAAAATATAATACAATTGTAACAACTCTAATTATAGTAAGTTCATTATACTGTATTTTTTACGTTTTGCTTTGATTATCACGAATGAACTAACTTTTAAATCTGTATACGAAGTTTACAATTGTAATTGCTTTATTGTAATAGAATGTTTGAAATTAACCCCCCAATAAAATTGTATATCATGCTTTAGAACATAATCAGAATGAAACAAATGATAATCAGTGTCCTCCAATAATTATCGTTTATCAAACATAAAAAGTAATTGACAACATCAATTAACCATATATTGTATATGTATATATGCATTTGTACAATTAACATTTCTATTTCAATTGGAATATATAAATTATATAGTAAATGTAAATAGAAAAAAAATAATCATTGCTTGACTTCGATTCATTACTGTTGACATACAGAATGTTAAATAATAGTACGAGAGTCCACGACCAAAATCATGCCTCATCGCACCAAGGTTAAAACTATATAGAATCGATAGTTTAGATGTCCCTAGACCCGACTTGGAGGGCAGTAACCTTCAGTAATCTTGCAAGGTCGCGGGGGATGATTTCTGCTATGAAAAAAAAAAAGCCAGATCGTATTATCACAATATGTGTGATATTGGAAATGTACGTAGATTTTGTGATTTTATTACTAAAAATACTGTTTTCAGACATTTTGTGTTTTGCGTTTCACCTGAGCGCATTTTCAAAAATATCATAAAAATTAGCCGACTCGTATCATAGCAATGAACTTAAAATTTGTTCCAATCTTTTGTATTGCTGCCGACGTTACTAAAATACGGTTTTCAGACATTTTCAATCTTGTCTACAATGTTAAAAACGATAAAAACGTTTCATAAATTCATCCTTGTTTAATTTCGTAAAATTTATTTTAAAAAGTTCTTCAACTTCAGTTCGACGGTTGCTGGTAACCATTTTTTAATCAACATCGAAGAATTTGAGGGGTGCAACTTATTGTGGAGACTTTAATACGTATAAATACGATATTTTTTTAATATCGAAAATTGTCTGATAGGGCCCGTGCAATACTCAATTTGTCTGATATCGGTTTATTATAAATCTGGGCAACTCATTTTATCATGTCGAATAGTTTTCAGACGTTTTGCCATAATACCGACCGGTAAAATTTTATTACATTTTTGAAATGCTCTCAAAATGTCCGGCAAGTAGATTTTTGTCTTAAAATTGATTATTTAGCATCAATTAACTCTAACTACATACAAAAATTATTTTCAGACGCGGTGCTATGCATTTTTTTTGTCTCATTTTTTTTATAATGGTTTCCTGGACAGGCGCAATGCTATTTTTGTCAGAAAACTGTGATTCCGGTATCTCAAGCCTACCATCTAACTACATTCCGTAAATCAGACGTTTTGCTATGATACGAGTCGCTAAATTTTATGACATTTTCGAAAATGCACTCAGATCGGACACAAGACGCAAAATTTCTGAAAATCACATTTTTGAGCTCAGAGTCATCTAAACTATTGATTCTATATGGTTTCATCCTTAGTGTGATGAGACAAAAATCTTGGTCGTGGGCTCTCGTACTAAAAATCATAGTAAAAGGAAACAAAATTATAAAATAAAAATTAATTAAGAAAATCTACTGTTTAAAAAACATGTACTAAAAAGTAACAGTAAATTTTAAATTAGTACATCTGGAAACTAAAACCATTCAGGAAGTTAATCGGGCTAAATAACTTTGAAACTCCAGATGTATGCCCATTTTTATTTCAATAAAATGTCAAATATTTCTTATAAGCTTTGGTTCAATTAAACAGCACCCAACGTCTATATATTAATTCTAGTACGACTCTGTATTGAGGGTGTGGGGGTGACTCCCAGCAACAAGAAGCGGTAGTTTGATCTTATTACTTCAAACGTGACTACTAGAAAAATATAGTGTGAATTTGCTATACAACCGTCAATGCAGTCTCTGGTTAAAAGATTGTGTGACCATATTTTTGTTTTGATGCTTACAAACTACTATTCCTAGAGAAATTTATGATCTTTTCGGTGAAAGTAATTGGAAAATCACAAATTTTTTCCCATTTTTTTTGTTATACTTTGTATGCTGAACGTTGAACACTGCAGAGTACAATATGGTTCGTGTTATACGTTACACTTCATGTAATGTAGTGCTAACAAAAATCATAGGAACTAATAGGACATACGAGAGAGAATTTGTTCTTATTACTAAAACAAATATAGTAAAAGTTAAAACAAAATCAAATCATGCATTAAATTTTATTTGGTACATACATTTTGGTAAATCCTTTTTGCTGTAGTATTTTTTTTTAAATAAAATTGATTGCTCTAAATAATATGACAGCGAATATTAAATATATTAAAAAATTTATTTAATTTATAGCACAAAATATCAAAGGTACGTGAACTGTTTATTTAACTTCTAATCATACACAGGTGTGAATTATCAAGAACTGTATTTAAGATTTTTCGAGACTAAACAACGTTATATCCTGACTAATTCCTATACTGAAGACTCATTATTATTAGCTTTGTCAGAATATACGCCTAATTATGATGCCTTGGCTAGAGACATGCAAACACAGTTCTTGTATATACTCCGACAGTGTAGTCAATAAACCGCCCCACCCCCCATTAATTTTTTTTAAACTGACAAAGAGCGCCTTCACAAGCGCGGCTACTTGGCCGGTTTTGTGTTCTTCCAAACCGTTTCTTTTTATCACATGCTTTTGGTATTTTAGCAAAATTATGTGTACTCAGAAAAATTGATACTCAAGTAATGTCCTATCGCTATGAATTCTCCAAAAATTTGGCCAAATTAACCGTATTGACTTGAACGTATTGACGTAAGATTGCGACACAAACAACATACTGATATATTAGTCTTTACACTTAAGTTATAGTTTTGAAATATCTACAAAATAATATGAAATATCGACAAAAGACGCATAAACTACAAAATTGTTACTAGAACAAATGTGTAATAGAACTAAAAGGTATCTGATGGTAAATGCTGGACAATTGTTCTCTAAAAAGTGTCATTTAACCGACCGGTTATCTTTGGAAAGTTGAATATATTTAAACCTCTGGGGATTTCCACATAGCAGTCCTGCATGAAAATTAAATCTTACAATGAAAATTAAATAATAAATTTTGTTAAAAATGTCTACATGTTATTTACTAGATTATAGGTATGTATACAGATAGAATATGTCATATTTTATGTAGAATATATTTGATATAATATCTACCTTACCAACCCTCAAAGCAGTGCAGTTATTATATTTATTTATTTATTTATTTATTTATTTGATGTGCCCTATAAGGCTAATCAATCCTTACATTGGATCTTAACAAAATAAAATAATTTTACATATTGCAAATTATAAAAAAACACAAAATAAAATATGCTGAATTCTGTACACTTGAAAATAAAATTATAGAATATCCTAAATACCAAAAAAGATAAACTATATTTTGACAAAATGGAAACCCGACTTCAAAAATAAAATATTCTATAACAAAAAATGCACTAAAAAGTAAAAAAATAATTGCATATTCTTGTGCCAATTTTAGTTCACCTAAGCAAAAATTTTTAAATATATATGTACAATTATTGTTATTTTTGGAGGCGGTGTCAGCATAGAGAAATTCACATAATTTTTGGACACCGCCTCCAAAAATAACAATAATTGTACATATATATTTAAAAATTTTTGCTTAGGTGAACTAAAATTGGCACAAGAATATGCAATTATTTTTTTACTTTTTAGTGCATTTTTTGTTATAGAATATTTTATTTTTGAAGTCGGGTTTCCATTTTGTCAAAATATAGTTTATTTCTCGCTTTTTAGTGACTCTAAAGTTCTATAACTAGTTTTATTTATCTAAATATGGGTAGACCTACTTAAACGACTAATTTTTAGTGAATTTTTTTATAACACATTTTTTTTTTTACCCGGTTTTTTTTTTTTTTTAATTTTAAGAGCATTTTTTTATAGCAGATTTTCAATTTTATTTACATGCATTTTGTTTTTTTTTGTAAAAATTTTTTTTTTTGGGGTCGGTTTTTTTTTTGTAAAACTTTTTTTTTTACCCGTTTTTTTTTTTTTTTTTAATTTTAAGAGCATTTTTTTATAACAGATTTTCACTTTTATTTACATGCATTTTGTTTTTTTTTTGTAAAAATTTTTTTTTTTGGGGTCGGTTTTTTTTTTTGTAAAAAAATTTTTTGAAGTCGGTTTTTAAAAAAATTTTCTTATTTTCCCATTATGAATGAGTATACCCTTTCAAAAAAAAAAAAAATTCACAAAAATCGGTTATCACATATAAAATGAGGATTTTCCTCGATTTTCCGGGGATCCCCTCATCAGAATGCGATTTGGTGCCAATGGGACCAATGGGAAACCAAACCCTTTAAAACAAAAAACAAAAATTCAAAATCGGTTCATAAATGTTGGAGTTCTGAGGTGACACACATAAAAAAAAAAAAAAAAAAAAAAAAAAAAAAAAAATACAGACGAATTGAGAACCATCCTCCTTTTTTGAAGTCGGGTTAAAAAAAACATAGATAACTGCACCAATTAGTTAATAATAATAGTTAATTGCACAAACATACGGGTGTCAAGCCTACAACACTAAATTTTATACATATGTCAGCTTTCCCGTCAATTTCATCGACCTGCTATTTAATATTTCTTTCAAAAAGCTACCCACTTTCACTACCGCTTGCTCATCTCTAACATTTAAAATATTTTCCAGGCACGTGAAACCTTCTCTTCTCAGTTCGTGTCTCATATTCTCATTAACGCCAGGACAATCAAATATTAGGTGGTATCCGGATTCACCTCCGCCGCACAATGGGCATATTCGTTGGTTATTTATTTTATTTTTGTTTTCCCACACATATCTTCCTAATCTAAAATTAGCCAATATTCTTCTAGTGGGTTTCTGTGCTACGGCTAGGTATGGTGCCCCATATTCAAAATGCCCAATTTTATTGAAAACGTCCAGAGAAGGCATATCTTCCATGTTATGAAACATTCTTTCTCTGTACCAATCATTCAATATGTTTTTAATATGAGCTTTTTTGCAATCATAGGAAACATTCTGATCGTTTAATTTACTTGTTATTATATAGCTGGAAAGCCAATAATGAATTTTGGTTAAGTGTTTTAGCCACCTAGCAATTTCGCATGATAATCCTTTATAATGGATAACAGGGGAATTGAAAAATCTGACCTGCCATTTTGGGTACGGTGGACTTCAATTTCAAAATTCCCGATTTTGGATAAAATTGTAAAAATAAATGTTTTGGCACAACCAAATTAAAACAATATTAATTTTCAGCATAACAAGTAAAAATAAAACTGAGTTAATTGCTTAAATACCCGGTTTATCCTTAATTTTTGTAACAAAGTTTATAACAAAAATTGTTTATTTAAATAAAAAAATGTTTTTTTGTCTTTACATTTTTGTTCTATCTCTTACAGTTTCAAAGATGGACAGTTTTGCCTATTTTGCCCAAACATGGTCTGATTTTACCCCTTTCACAAATAAAAAAAGACGGACGGACGTACAGAAATGGCCAAATTTGGCCATTTTATGACCACCTAGTTCAAACAATTATGTCGGCGATCAATATTTTCAAGCGTTACAAAGTTGAGACTAAATTTAATATACCTTCGTATATTTACATATACCGGGTATAAAAATAAATACCTTAGACGATATGACTTAAGATAAGTCTCTTACAAAATTTCATTCCGGAAATATGCAGAAAATGTGTTTAGGTACCCTGTAGTTTTAAGAGCGTGTTATTTAGATATATTCACTGTATATTTATCATGAAGGTAATACCATGCAAAATTATATTCAATGCCTAAAACACCTACCCTAAACCAGTTTCCAGCTCTTGGGCTATAAGCAAATATTCCATCATGCATATAAATATCAATTTAATAGTTGAATGTCCGGTGTACGGTATGTGATATTGGAAGTTAAAAATTGCCCTAAAATGCCTAAAAAGTTAATATTTTCTATCAACGATGTGATAAGTAGATATTATCTCTAATGGATGCATGTTTTCTAGCAAGTATTAACCTAGAGGATTTGATTTTCCTTGAGTTCAGGAACATTATCGTTTTGAGTCATAGTTTCGAGTATATGATTTCACTACACTTTTTGTTCACGATTATTTTTTCAACGTGTAGTTTTGACTTGAACAATAATGTTAATTTGTGCTTCTAATTGTTCTATGAATAAACATACTATAAGTTGGTCTTATACTGGTTATCAAAAAAATCGACCCAACTTTTACAATTGATTGTTTACATGAATTGAAAACAATCACAATTACAGTGAAGTTTAAAGCAAACCTTCTTTTAATTTATAGAAAAACAAGGTTTTTTATTTCGAAACTAAACAAAGTGCTTTCTCATTTATATTTTCTTGTTAAATCGGCTTATAGATGAACAATTTTTTTGAGTTTACGTGTTCAAAAGCAAACTAACACCTTTTTTAATTTTTTTTACGAAGAATCACTGTTGAATTCAGATTTTTGAGCAACAGTAGTAAAACATGTAAATACAATAAGCTAACTAAACACAGTAATAAAATTCGTTACACAGGAGCTGCGTCAACTCAGCGAATTTTTTCACAATAAATATATCACTTCTCTTTTGGAAATCGATCTGAATTAAGTTTCATCTTGTTCATAGCGATCCGGGACCACTAGAGTGACTACAAACATACATATAAATAAATATATTTTCATATCTGATATATTTTTGGTCTTTCAAAAGCTAAGCTCGCTCACGAATAGAATCGATCAAGGGTAAGGGGTGTATAGAGAAAGAAGAATACACAAAATTTGGAATATCCTTCTTAATATTATAAAAATTCATTTAAATACATTAAAAATATCAAGTAACCATGGTGATATTCCATTTGTATTGTAGTGGACTCGCTACTAAGTCTGAATATACTTTTATATTTAGATACATTTGCAGCCTCACTACATATGCCCTTTGTTATTTCGGTAACTACATGTTGTTACTTTAGTAACTAGCAACAAACCGGCCAAGTAGCCGAGGGGTCTAACGAGCTTTGTCTACCTGTTCCTCCACGAACTACTCCAGATGCATATCGGCATAATTCCTACAAAAGTCGGCAGCTGCCGCACAACCTACCAATTCGTAGTCGACACACAAAAATTCCTTCCACTCCACTCACATTCTTACATCCGTAGGCATCACAATGGATCTTTTGGTCGAAGTGTCCCGTCCAGAATAGTCGCTACAATCTATCTATATGGATGGAAGTAGTCTCCAACATCCCTTAAAAGGATATGGAACCGTACATACATACATACCGAAATAACAAAGGGCATATGTAGTGAGTCCGCAATGGTATCTAAATATGAAAGTATATTGTGATTGAGTAGCGAGTCTATTACAGTATTATTCCTTATTATGGGTATTGTTTTGAAAATAGCAAATATGTCTGTAAATATTAGAGTTACAGAAAATATCTTCAGTTAATGAATTATAGTAAAACTGATTTACTACAACTTTACTGTATTTGATTTAAATTGCAAATATTTGTGTAAATATTACAGTTGCAGAAGGTATGTTCAAGTAATGAATTGTATTAAAAATTGTTCACTAGAACTTTACTCCTTACAAATTTTTCCAATTTATTAACATTAAGAGAGAAATTGATTTTTTCCCCCTCCCTCTAAAGCCCCTTTTCTCCTTGTCTGATTTTGCCTGTTAACGAACTTGCCTTTGAAATAGCAAATTTTAGTGCTTGAGATTTTGGCTATCTACTAGGTAGGTTCGATGAACATTTGAAGAAATTTTCCCGAAATTCCTCCATCGGTACAAAACCAATAGCTACATTTTCTTTGAAAATTCGCTAAAAAGAATTATTTAAGTACGAATAAGTCGCAAATAAATTAAAATCGAGAATGTACTATATAAGATATAACAGAATTAAACTATTTAGTATAGAACTTATACGTTTCTTATATTTTAACTACAATAATTTGGAACAAATATTGTTTACGAACGAAGTACACCTCTCAAATAGATCACCAACTCAATAAGCAAATTAGCACTTTGTGGCACAGTTTATAACAAACTTCAAGTATGAAAAGACATAACCTACCTAAATAAATTGTTTTTTTTTGAGGTGGGTCGATTTTTTAGGTGACTAGTTTATTATGTAGGTGTTCATAGTACCGAAACCGGATTTATCATATTATTTACTTCAAACTATAATTAAAACTGGTGACATTTGTCGTATTTGTTATTAAACTTGTCACAAGTATTTAGTAATTATAAATACTTTAGTAAAAACATAACGATTAATTAACTATAACAACGATATAGGTAAAGTGGGTGGGAAAATTGTTTTTCATATCATGTTATTTTCATGTTAGTATGGTTGCCTTTCGGTTATATTAGGCTCAGTGGGTCGAGCACTAGTCAAAATATTAATGGTTTTCATATCAAACATTGATGTCGAAATATTGTTACTAATATTCACACATACTAGTTTAATGGCAAAATAAGAATGCTAGTCACATCCGTGAGTATAACATAACCAAACGACAACCATACTAACAATAGATGGATAGACACAAAATTTACAAAACCAATTAAATATATGTAAATAGTCAAAAAACAATAACGAATAAGAAACAAGTGAAAATAACAACTAAATGAGTTAATTGCTTAAATACCCGAATAAATCCTATATTTTTGTTCTATCACATACGGTTTCAAAAACATTTCCTCTTAAACTAATGGTTTAGCAGTTTTAAGGGAATATATAATTATATGGTTTATAACAATTAATCGCGCTACTATTTTTCCATCCTGATAATTCTGGTTCAATCAACAACTATTTCTCAATATTCAGATTTTAATGAACGATCCTTGTGATGATAGTGGTGGGTGATGATAATGATTGGCAGCAATTTTTAAACGATTTTTCGAGAAGGTTAAAAAAATTCATAATTTAATCTTCCAACATAAAACGGCCACCCTATATGAACACAAAAATATAATGTTATTGTGTTTTGTGCCAGAAATCACTTTGAAAACATCTTTTTGTATGTGCAAGAAAAGAAGACGATTGATAAAAAAAAAATTTAGTTCTTTTCTTTTACCTCTATATACATAGTAAAATATATAAAGAGGTTATGTATTCAATTTTAAAACTCGACATGTTTCATTTTCTCCAGGTCTTTACATTTTGGGTTAACATGATGACAAATTAAAAAAATGGTGCGTGTCAGCTCCGACGCGTGATAGAGTTCACTCCTTAAGAACGATTTTCTTGGATATATGCAATAGGCAAAGGGGGTAAATAACCGCATCTCTTAAAATACTGAAAGTATTATGGATGGGAAACATGATGACTTCATTTTTTGTTAATACTCTATTTCGCTTCCCATCTAATTTGTGTACCGCGGACTATATATGAAAATCGATTCGTAAGGAGTAAATTCCAAAAACAATTTTGGCATTAGGTGAATCACTGAACTACGTTTATGGAAGAAGTTTCATAATAAAGTTTTGTATCAATTTCAAACAATGATTTAAATCAAAATTTGCACCTCCTCTGAAAGTCACATAATAACTCAAGAATTTTGTATTTCTGGATTCGTTCGAAAACGATTCGACAGATTGTTTTGAAAATTTTCATGTGAACTCATTTGATCAGAGGATGTAGAATCGGAAGTAGGCAATGTAGGAACACTTACTTCTCTCTAATTACATTTTTCGAATTTTGGTTCGTTTTGAGAACATAGGTGATAATTTTTATCATTGATGCGAGGTGCTGCTTCTCTACCAACCGAATCAATTTGTGAATAATGTACACACTTAGTACCTACAGCAAAAGTCAACGGTACTTTTGCTGTAGGTAGTGCATACATGTACATCACGATGATGATGAATAGTGTCATGTCTCCTAGGAGACATTGGCGACCAAGTTTTTTCAAAGTTTTTTTCAGATAGTAGTGAATTCCACTGTATTAAGATATAGCTAGTCCATAATTTAATATTGTCCAGTCAGAACGTACGTCTTCGACCTCATCTTTGCCTTAGAGATTAAAGCTTTCACATTAACACCAGCTGCTGTACTCAATATTTATCCGAACACTTTTAAGTGTTATGAATGATGTGAGTCTTCGAAAAAATGTTTCGGATAAAACTCTTACATTCACAACTTTTATTCGAAACATTTCCCCAAAAACGGAATCAATAAAGTACAAATCGACTAAAAAGGTATAAAAATGATTGCTTCTTTTGTGGCTTCTTGTTGAACGTATAAGTTGACCACTTTATATTTAAGATGGTCCTATTATACCACATCTGAAAAGCGTTCAGCCTATTTATTACATCAGTCGTTATTGTCCATGTTTCACAGTAAAACAGTATTATTATTGATAAATTTCGATTTTTTGCCTCAATTTCCTAGATCATGTGCAGATCGTCACCAAATAAGCAACAAGTAACATCTACTCGGAGAATAATTACAATTAGCTAATTCATATTGATGATAACTACTTTGTAGTCGAAATATGTATTTATAAAATAAAAAAAATTTTGATCTAGGAAATTGGGGCAAAAAATCGAAATTTATTAATAATAATACTGTTTTAGAGTTCTAGAGTTCTCTTTAATATAATTTATAGTATTATTATTGGTTATACATTAAAAATCTTACTCTGATGTTTACTTCTTTATACTCGAATATAATTTGTTATGAACCAGCACACAATCTCTTTGTACAAACTACAGTTTCCATATAGAAGTTATGTAACGTTCACACTAGATTTTTGTTACTTTTTCATGACGTATTATATAATATTCTCAATAGATTCTTTCTCACAATGTCACGCCACTATTATTTCGAAGCAACTAATATAATAGGGGAATCCGGGGCAGAATGGGGTACGAACTTGAAAATATGGTTGAAAAATACGAAAGGGTTTTTTTAAGAGAGTTGATACATATTGTTGTGTTGTAAATTATTAAGAATAATTTTTTTCGATCTTAACGCAAGTACCAAAAAAAGTCTTGAGATATAAATTGACATTCGATCAACTAAGATCAAAGTTCTAAATGAATAGTTGTACAGTTAAGTCAGTTTAAAATAAACGTTTGTTGGATTAATAACAATCAGTTATAAATTAACAGTTGTACATTTTTGTATTGTATTATAAAGGGAAATAGACTGAATAATTTGGGAAATTAATTTAAATTTAAAAAAAAAACATTTTTTTTTCAAATCAAATAAAAATCAGATTTGATTAAATCATGAAGCTTTTGATTTTATTTAATTTTTTTTTCAAGAGTGCGTGTAGTCCAATTGACATATTGACTAATATTGTTTTTTTTTGTGCGAGTATCGAAATCTGTTGTAGGATTCTACATCGCTCCTTTGGAAGCTAAATCCGAGATACTAAATACATACTGAGATACTGAACAATTTTTTTTCGAACATAGAAAATTATGTCATTTGCCCCATTCTGGCCCGGGCACGA
The DNA here is from genome assembly GCA_963920215.1 of Nineta flava. Classification (NCBI taxonomy): domain Eukaryota; kingdom Metazoa; phylum Arthropoda; class Insecta; order Neuroptera; family Chrysopidae; genus Nineta; species Nineta flava. The sequence continues at coordinate 84,970,119 of OY986042.1, forward strand.
GGAAAACAAGGTGGTAAGGACAGGTTGTTATATACACATATAAAACTAGTGGAAATGCAGAAAAATAAGTTTATGCACAAAATGTATACACTAGGACAGCCTCATCATCTTCGCTATCGATTCCCATAGGTGAATAATGAAATGAAGAGACTCTGTTGTCATCCAAAATCATCCAGGAGTAGTAAAATTAGACTCTGCACTTGAAGACCTATCAAGTGAGATGTCAGTTGTGTCTACTGGGAGAAATTGTGAAATATTGCGTTTGAAGGGTGTACCCCATTCCGCCCAAGAGACACGATTCATGTTAAGGACGTAAGATCACTCAAAAACGATACGTAAACAAACATTAAATGACATCATACTAGAGACAATTAAACGTACTTCAAGCATGTACTAACTGTAGTTGTAATGTAAAAAAGTGTGTATACCTTATCTTGGTTACAAGATCATCATAAGTTACAATACAGGAGCAACAAATCACAAAACTAATTGTCGTAGTTGAACATCCACAGTTTGGTCTAGTTCTACGTATTGCCGCTCGCTAGTAGCAACCCCTTAACTGAAAATCGTCAAACTTCATTCCGCCACGGTATCCCGTTGTGCCCCAGGTTTCCCTACTTGTGTATGAACATTTATAGAATCAAATATATTTCTTGAATTCTTGTTGTAAATATAGACAATGTTAATGTATATAGTATTTTCAATATATGCGTTATTTGTAATATGCGAATTCAGCTTTTAACCGACATTTATGCTCAGAGTGCGATATAAAGGCGTTAATATGTTCGTAAAGGATTTTTCATTGTTTTTTCAAAGATTGTGACGTTTGGAAATATTGATTAAGATAAATCTATACGATGTTCATAGAACATTTTGATTGATTGATTGATTTATATCAGAGTAAAAAAACTATTGCACTTCGACCTTATGGCCCATTGTGCTCCCACTTGTACTTCAGTCTGACGAGATTAGCTTCTCCCATATGTTGGCAATAGCCTGGTGCTTGCTTATCAGGTCCTTCCGAAGGTTCATATAGTCGGGGTGAGAATATCCTTATCTGCTGTAACCCAGAGGTTCACAGTCAAAGATTATATGGCTGGATGTTTCTTCCTCCTCGCCACACAATCTACACATAATGGACCCGTTATGGATTACCATTGTGTGCAGATGCTTCCGCAGGGGGTAATGCCTAGGAATGAATCCGGTAACCTTCCGCAGTTGCATCTTGTTCAGACTCAGTGCATCGAGAGACAGCATCCTTGTTGCACTCTGAAGCAGTACCTTCCCGAGCTCTTGCCGCGATACTTTTTCCCAGTGATCACGGTGTTTAGTATTTGACCACTCGTTGATCACCTGTTTACATGCAGTCCTTGGAATTCCAAAAATAGACTCTGTTTATTTCTTTCCTTCGAAACCACTGTGACCCGGCACCCAGATCAATTTAACATTGCTCCGTTTTGCCAGTTTCAGAAGTTCCTCCAGACAATCCGTGACTACCCTTAAGGGGACCTCAGTTCCAGACATGGCTTTTAAAGCAGCTTGACTGTCCGAAAGAATACATGCGTTCTGGTTTATGTAGCCTCTACGTAGGTTCTCACGGACGCAAGCCAGTATGGCGTATACTTCTGCTTGGAAGACCGTAGCATATTTCCCCAAGTTGAGACTTATGTTTGCATTTGGTCTCTCACCGTAGATTCCCGCCCCGGTCCCTTCTTCAGTTTTGGATCCGTCTGCATACCAGACGATTCCTTTCTTGAGGTAGGGTCGTTCTCCTTCTGACCACATGGCCGTATCACATAAAACAGTGAAAGGTTTTGAGAAGGAGGACAGTCTGATTACTGTATGTTCATATTCTCGTCGGTGTGTCTGCCCGTTCGTCAACACGAAAACTTAAACAAATATTTGAGCTAAAGAGTAACTTCAAGTTTGTGAAGGAATATAATTTACCAGTCATACTTGTATACATCTGTGTGTGGGTTAAAAGTAAAATAAACAATGCAAGTATTAACAATTACCAATTAACTCAGTTAGTTCTTTCATTTGCACTTTAAATATTTATACAGCTATATCCCTCATGATTACGATATTTTCGGATGCATGGATAATATTTTGCACAAATTCACGGGCTGGAAGTTAATTTTTCAGACAGACATGATTTAAAGCTGGATAGCGAATTTTGAAATTAAATAATTACTTTCCTCACGCAATTGTAAACAGAAGGCAACTCACGCTTAGCTACACTTCGATCATAAGGTCCATTGTGATGCCTAAGGATGTGAAGGATGTGAGTGGAGTGGAAGGATTTTGTGTATAGACTAAAAATTGGTAGGATATGCGGCTGCAGCCGACTATGATAGGAACTATGCCGATATTCATCTGGACTTCGGGAAGGAAACTACAGAAATCTCAAGCATAGCCGGTTACTTCGTTCTTGTCCATACGCCGACAGGTTAGTCAATTAACCGCCCCCCTTTTTTTTCTTAATAATTGACAAACTGCCGATGTCAGGGTTTGAACCCATAACCTCCCAGTTTCCAAGTAGGCATCCTACACAGACATAACGCTTTAGACCGCTCGGCCACTGGTTTTCTCCCGCTCATACTACTCTTGTACTATGCTTGAACTACAAATTTTTTTTTCGCTATTCATAAAAGCATGTGTATAATTGTTTTTATACTCTTAATTACATTTTCAGTCTAAAATTCACAGGCAGTAGCGATTAATATATTCCCATTTATTCAGCATCGCTGAACGAAATTGAAAATTTTATTTTTAGAGATTTTTTTAATTTCACCAGGAGGTGAACTTGATGATTATTTTATTGAATTTTCACTAAAATTTTCCAAAAATCTATACTACAATTAGACGAAAAGAGTTCATTATGTGTTTGTCAAGGTCAAACGTTAATAAAAAATAAAAAAAAAAAAATAAATAAATAAACGTTAATAAACGTTCATTAAGTCTTTTTGATTAAAAAAAACTAGAAATATATTATTATGTATACTCATAGCTCAATATGGGTAAATTGATCGGACAGTACCCGAATTCATCTATTACGAGTGACATACATATTTAGAACCTTATTTCCTGGAACTATACGTAAACCTACACACAGATAAAAAAACATTATTATATTTGTAATATCCATTTAAACCTAAATTCAATTTATCGAAATTTCAATTATTTTTTCATATCATTGCATTTTTGAGACGATTAAGTTATATTATTTTTTCAATATTGAAAAATATCTAGGTAATATTATATTTGTCCTGGTATTGCATAATATATCATAACGTCAATGCTCTATAACAACCATATTTATGGATGAAATGGTTTTCATTTAAAAAAAAAATTGATTTACTCAAGTGAACGACCCTTTCAGGTTACATTTCTTTGAGGAAAGAAGACGGTTTATTTGACGAAAAACAACAAACCGTTTCATCTGTTGTCACATGAAGCTATTCAATTATTTGTTACTTTTTAACAGAGAGATATAACGAATTTTTTGTTCCTCCCTATCTCTCTCTCTAAGAGGGCACGTCGTATATCAAAGTTCATTCACATCAGACCAAAATTGTACGTATAGATGGTTATTTTCGACATCTCCTAAGTATGTTCGATGAACATTTGAAGAAATTTTTCCGAAATTCGTTCATCTGTACAAAAGTAGCTCCTTTTTCTCAGAGAAAGGACTACACATGTGATTATCGTTATTTAGATATTAAAATTGTAATTATTTTGGTAAACATTGGAAAAACAACTCTTAACATTAAAGACAGAAAAAAATATCCGTAGATAAATTGAAATAAAATTTTCTAAAATTTTATTCATATTAAATTACACCTCTTAGAAAAAATCAATTATATGCCCCCATAATACGTTTTTTTGACTAAATCTCGTAAATTGTTCCCAAAATCGCCCAAAGTTAATACGATTTTCGTGTTTTTTGGGCTCAATTTACCTTGTGCATTTCATTCAAATCGAAAACAAAAATTATATTCCGATTTTATGAATTTTATTCGTCTATCCACGAAGTCACCCTTTTCCTCTAATTATAAAATTTTCATAACTGCTTTATTAGGAGCTGGGTCTTGATAGGAGACAGAACCTTACAACAAATATATACATTATATAAAAATGTGTATTATTAAATCATTGAAATGTCTGCCATTTTGGCATCCCCCTTTATTCTCACGAAAATTTGAAATAAAACGAAGCACGTAAATAAAATAAATGTTTTATATTCTTGACATAAAATTTTGGAAATCAAATGAACAATAACAAACAACAACTTAGTACTAATGAAATAAAACCGCATTTCTCTAAGCTCAAGTCGACTACAACAATTTTGGTTTATATAACAACTCAATTGTCAATTAAGTTTGGAGGTAGTATAAACGTGCCATATTTCACTATCATTACTTTAGTGAACTGTTTAAAGGGTGGTTGTACTTACTATTCATGCAAGTTGATGTAACATGTTTCATACAAAATTTGAAAAATTCTTATAGAGCAATATTTAGATACTTTTGCGTATAGTATATATTTCCCTCGGTAGCTACTGGGCAGTTACTTTGGTAACTTCTAACAAGGCCTGGTAGCTTATTTTTCTATAAGGCGTTTTGCTTGGAACTGAAAGGTTGTTGGTTCAATTCCCAGCGGCGGCAGTTTGTCAATCAAATTAATTTAAAAGAAAAATTATTGGGGCGGTCCATTGACTCAACTATCAGCGTATGGAAAAGAACGAAAGCAACCGGCTATGCTTGTGAAGGTTTTCTGCAGTTTACTTTCACAAGATCCAGTACAATCCCTCACAAGTACATAGGAAATTTATGTAAAATTATTCTTATTTTATAAATTTTGTCAGTTCAAAATGTCAATTTTTTTACATTTTAAATTTATTCAAAAATTATTTATTTCCTAAATTTTTTAATGCAGGTATTTCTATAGAAACTGTAAACTATATTAGAGATCTAGCTGTCACAAAACGTAATAACCGTCAGAAATAACCTATAACTTTGAAACTGTTTGGAATGTTCAACTGATAGTTTCTCTGGAGTCGCAAAGAAAAGTTACCAAGGGTCTTTTCTCATCATTGTTTCGCTATCTCCAATAGTTTTCTCCAAAAGAATTTGGACTAACATACTCCCACATACACACACGAAATATTTTCCTTTCATACATACAAATTGCTTTTTTAATCTATCACCCCTTTCCATCTATTTTTAAGGGGCTTCCAAGGGGTGATCTTGGAATGCCCTTGAACTTGTTTTTGAAGGTCACTTCAAGGTCAAGTTTGATTTGTCAAATGTAAGAACTTATTATTTTTGATGCCGAAATAATATTGGGTACTCGGAAACATTCTCTTATTTCAATGTTTACTTATTCCAATTTGACCTTGAAATGGCCATCAAAAGCCAGTTCAAGGTCATTCCAAGGTCACTCCTTGGAAATGCCCTTCAAATCCAAACAACATTTTGTTTGACATATTTTTTTTATACACTGATCCCAAAAAAGATAACAGGGGTGATGGATTAAAATGGCCATCCTGTATAGAGATAGCTGAGTGAGCTTTGTGCATTTACAGTACAAAAGGTCCGGTATGAGATGTTTTAATTTTTACATGTATATGTCTTAAAATCAGTAAAAAAATCCAGGTTTATGGAAATTCGATGTTTGGTTAGTTTTGCAATTTTGATAATTATTTTCAATACGAGGTAAACAGAAAATTTAGTCAATTGAAAGACCTTGATATGTATTGCTAGACTTTGTACGATATGGTCATTTATATGAACCCCTTTTCTGAGGCTGGTAGTCGATTGCAAATATGTATTAAATGTGTAGAAAGGCTCTGAACTAGTTAGGACGATTATTTTTCTACTACTTAAATTAAATATCCAATCTCTTCTGTAAAAACTATCGCTCTTTCAAGTCGATGGTTGCGTAGAAATGAGGTTTAATTCAAATATACAAATTTTAAAATGGGTATTTACGAACCAGAGTACGATATCAGTGAGTGTTCAAAATTTATGTGCGTAGCGTTGCACTGTTCTGTAGTTTCATATAGAATATCATATTTATCGAACATTTAATTTACATTAAGTGTGTAATAAATCGTAAACGTTTGAATAACTTGATCTTAGAAATGCAATTAAAAAACAAGTCATTCAATTGCGTTTAGTATGACTGGATTCCTAAGCAAAACTCTGATTGCAAGTGACTCTCCAAAAATGTGACATTAGACTTTCACATTTTTTTAATGCAAGCAATTAAAATTTTTGAAACTAAAAATTGTCATTAAAAATTTCTTACGGAACCGATGTCCCTTACTTCCAGACCAATTCTGATATATATGAAATATGTCCATTAAGAACAACTAATCTCTATAAATAAATATTTATTCTTTATCGAACTGTTTTTAAATAAAATTTAGAAGTGAGGTAAGCAAAAATGGTGGAATTTTCATAAATCCCAACTAAAAACACTCTCCGAAATACCAACTTTCAGAGAAACAATAAAACAGAAAAAGTAGTTCGTTCTGTCGACTAAATAACACAAGGGACAGAAAATCACAATATCTTCTTTTTATGCGACGCCTAATAGAAGTAAATTAACATAACAGATCATTATTTACCGTTTTCAATACACATATTCTATACCTATATACTCTATACCAGGGGTGGCCAACAAGTCGATCGTTCGCGATGTCTTGACAAAAATTAATTTAAGAATTTGAGGAAAGATTTCAACATTTTGAAAACATAAAGAAATTGTGGAATTTATATATTTTCCTTCGAAAAAATATTTAATTGTGAAACGCATTAGTCAAAAATTGTAAAAATATTTCATTTGTTGCAAAAGACATTAAAACTTGAAAGTGTAATTTTTCAAACTGGTTTTATCTTACAAGCCAGAAAATTTGAAGAATATTTTTAGAAATACATCAACCGAGAGAAATATTCCAATATCATCAAATATAGCGATTTTATTTATTCTGTTTTCGAATCGGCATTTTCATACTTAAAGTTAACAAAGACTAAACAACGTTCTATCACGAGTAATTCCTGTACTGAGGACACCATATTAATATCTTTGTCACGATATTCACCTAATTATGATTCCTTGGTTAGAGACATGCAAACTTAATTAACGTCCCATTAACGTTAAGGCAATAAAATAAATTCTACGTGTGTTTCACTACAAGGTGAACTCCCGGAAGCTATTGATAAATTAACAAAAAACAAGTCTCAAAATCTTATATCATTCTTCCATGATCCAAAGTTTTCAAAAAATAATCCCGAAAGGGAAATCTTAAAATCAAATTATCAGTTATACTGTGAATTATTATAATAATTTTCATATGAACCTTCGAACAAATGGTCGAAAATCGATCGTAGCATATTTTTAAGATAAAAAGTAGATAAACACACAAAAGTTGGCCAACCCTACTCTATAGCATGAAATACATTACATATTAAAACTTAGTCTATAAAATATTCAATTAAACTTCATGTAAGAAATAATAGTTCTATGTATGCACACAATATTTCCACAAAATATATTCCATATATACCTAGTTCTCTACACAAACAAGTATATCCAAGTTTTACGAGTATATCCAAGTTTTATTAACGGTCAACCACAAAATAAAGTTGAACTCAACTGAAGTTCATTTTAAAATAATAATTTTATACAATAAATTAGTACAAATATCATAACAGCGTTTTCATGTACACTTGGCCATAAAGGTTGATATCAGTTTTTAAAATTTTATAGTTGATTTGAGTCTTATTCATTCGGTTTTCGAAAAATAAATTCGAATAAAAGTTGTTACTATATTTGTAAAACACAACTTTTATCCGTGGCATATTTTCCAAAACCGAATCAATAAGTCACAAATCAATTTTAAAATTTTCAAAAATGACATCAACTTTTGTGGTCTATAGTACAAAATGATTATTAGTAGCTAATATTAAAAACATTGTAACATATCCACTGAAGAAGAAAATCAAACAAGACGTGGGGTGAATATGACTCTGTGTGTTACATTTCTAAGTACGTCCCATGATATCCACATGATCAACTTCCTTGTATTTACATTATTATACCCGTTATTTCAAACAAGTTAGTCCCCTCCCCCTCTAATTTCGTTGCATTAGGTTCTTGCAGACCATGTTGACGTTAATACCCTTCAATTGACACCTCAACGGAGTTGATATCATTTTTGGTTCTCGAGACACTACATGTCTACGGTTTATGAACGTACACACATACACACACCAACGCCTTTTGAAAGGCGTTCCAAATGTTTTCTTTAGTGAACTCAAAAGGAGACGTGAGATAGGGTGGACAATTCTGATTTCGATTTTCTGACCGATTATATATATATATATATATATATATATATATATATATATATATATATATATATATAAACTATACATTATTTCCAGATTCGGAATATTTTAAAATACGGGTTGTATATATAACCGTTCAAAGAAATTTTTCCTCTATAAAACAATAAAACACGAAAACAATACTCGTAACACAATAATAAAATGTTTCCGGTGTGGTATAAATTTTGATATTTGAATATTGTCGCTAAAATTTTTATGACATAGTGGATTTAATGCTATATCTGCAACATATTTAAATCTTTATATAAACGTTATTTAAAACGAAAACGTGCCTAATTCCATCCGCTGTGAAATATATTATCGAAATTAAGTAGGGTATTATTTATGATACATTAAATAATATAATAATTTTAAATCACAATAAAACAATCATGATACATGTTTATCAAAATGGTAATTAAATAAATAAATAAAATGTATATTTATTATATTTAATGTACGGGAAATCGATTTAAAAACTTTGAAAATGTTTGAGCATCGATACACTCGTATGCTACCAATATCGAATTTATTGGGAAATTAATTGCAGTATTGGGAAATTAATTAATAGTTTTTAACTTTAAAAAAACACTCTTAAAACGCCATAAAAAACATTATCAATAGACAATTGCTAAAGCGTGAAGCCTGTTTCTATTGATCCACACTATAATGCCGAGCACGGTTCGTTCTCTGTTACGGATAGTTTGAATGTACACATTGTTTCTTACTTGATAATATTTTACAAGACTCTCTAGATACGCTCTCGGTTCGCTTTAGGCCAGAGAAACTATCTTTACAGGAAAAATGAGTGTACACACGCTTTTGTAGTGGTGTCACTGACAAGCTCCTTCAATATTGTCACAACTCCTCCTCCAATATCCTCAAAGAATATTTTATCGCGAGATCGGAGTTGATATGACTTGTAATAGTGGTGTGAATTTGTTTTGAATCCTACCCCACTTCTATTGCCGATCAGTTTTCTACTAACAACCAGGGCGAGTGACGAAAATATTTTAATTATATAAATCATTTTTATTTATAAAATAAACGTATTATTGAAAATAATAATGTAAAAGATAAAAACACTTCTTTTTTATTTTCCTAGGTTTTGTTGATGTTTTTTGAATCATCATCTTAAAAAATAGCTTGCATAGCTTTTTCTTCGATTTACAATTTGCTTAATAAACAAGGCCAAAACTTCTCCCCGAGAACCGCGGGGAAACTAGTGTGAATAAAAGAGGGTTTTGTCGAACCTAAATCGAACCAGGCGTGTGTTAAGAGCGGGCTTAATACATGCCTAGAGTGTATCGAGAGCAGGCATATTGCTAAGGATCAAACCTAATTTGCCTCGCGTGCCTTTTAAGAGTTGTTTCCAGTAGTTTCGTATACTTCAAGCGCTAAGTTCCTAGCCACGTACAATTATACACGTATAGAGGATATTTTTGGTATTTTTGCTTGATGAATATATCAAATACATTGAGCTAAATGCTGAATTCATTTCAGCTAGACGAACAAAAACTCAAAAACCGTGATCTGTAAATGGCCATGAACTTTTTATACCCGGTATATATGATACATACAAAGGTATATTAAGTTTAGTTCCGACTTTGTAACTGCTGTCTATCTGTCAACACGATAACTCAAAAAAAAGGTAGCAGCTGAAATTTTGTATGTGTGGTCTAGACTAGAGCTAAAAAGTTAGATCAAGTTCGTAAATGAGCAAAATCGGACCATATTTGATGATGGATTTGAGATGGAACAAAAAAAGCACAAAATGCTTTTTTTTAAATAACTAACTTTAGTTAGGTATGTTTTGTTCATAAACTCAGCCTGGGTAAACTCTCATACTGGGTACTTAGCCAAAACTAGTTATTAAAATGGTTAACATATTTTTATTTTAGTGGTAATTATAACCAAACTATTTATCATAAATTAAACTTTCATACCTATTTTCATACAAATGTCAATTGAATTATTTAAAATGTCTAGGAATTGGGGCGGTGGTACGAATGCAACCGACTTGGATTGGAACTATCCCGAACTGGAGTTTGTGAAAGAAAACTGCAGAAAGCTTCTCAAGTATAACTGGTTTCTTTCGTTCTTCAGTTTAGCCTATTAATCTTCGCATTAATTTTTTATTTTTTTAAATTAATTTAATTGGCATACTGCCGCCGTTGGGAATCGAATTAGAGACCTTCCAGTTAAAAGAAGAGTGCCTTAAACAATTGGACTACTCGGACTGGTAGAGTCAAACGAGTTAATGAAACGAAATTAAAAAACTTTAGGGGCGTTCACACGAATCAAGTTTAGTTGACCGTTTATAGTTGATCAACAAAAGTTGAATGAAATTTCTAGTGCGAACCTTTGTTTCAATAAAGTTTATCAAGTTTTTGGTGGATCAAGAAAAGATTGACTCAGTCAAACTTTATCGTTCAAGTGTACCATTGGTTTTCAAGTTGAAACCTGTCTTAAAACGTGTGAACGTTTGAAATCAGTATATTTTTAAGTCCCTAGAGAAATTGAAGCTATTAAAGTCCCTATTGAAACTATTACAGTAGTACACTAGTACAGTAGTACAGTAGTTACTGGACGTCATATTGTTCACAATTAATGCCAACCGAGACTCGATTCGCAAAGCATCCTACAATAAACTTTAATTTTTATCATGCTGTGAGAATAATTTAAAAAAAAATTAAATATGTGGTTGTCTGTTAATGACACAACAAAAAATATTTTCAATACTTGTGTGAACTTGTTCAGAACAAAGCGTCTTTGCTCCGTTATAAATATCATGTTTAAACAAGTAATGTTACAACTAACTGAGTTAATTGTTTGCATACCCAGTATATACTGATTTGTATATCAATGTTTGAACAATTCTTCAAATTCAAAGTTTATAAGATATGCATTTTTTTTCTGCGATCAATATTTTCAAGCGTTACAAAGTCGGAACTAAACTTAATATACCTTGTATATTTACAAATATACTGGGTCTAAAAATAGTATGTATGGATGCTTTGTACAATGTACGTGTATACATACATTCCTTCGATCATCAATCAATTGTATTTCTCATTTTCAATTCTGAGCACAAATTATGAGAAAACTATTGAGTTTATGAAAAAATTTTCAAACAAATCTTGTTTATTTTAAAGAGAAGAAGATTTTTTGTCAACAAATTTTTTTCTATCTCTTACGGTTTCAAAGATATAAATCTCGTAATTTTCGTTTTTGAGTTATCGGCATCACGGACAGACAGACAGACAGACAGACGGACGGACATGCGGAAATTGACTAATTAGGTTATTTTATAAACACCTATAACAAACATTTTTTTCTGCGATCAATATTTTCAAGCGTTACAAAATCGGAACTAAACTTAATATACCTTGTACATTTACAAATATACTGGGTATAAAAAATATTACTATTGTTTAAAATTTTCTACCTTATTAATTATTCACACATAATATGTGAGCCGTTTGTTGTACGAGCACGTTGATATAGTACGTGAACACATGCATACTTCATTCAATATAAAATATAACGAAAGCGTTTCGAGAAGCTTTTAAAAGAAATTGGTCTTTACACCTTTAAAACAGTATTTTAACGGTAAAATGCAATCAAATTTAATAAAGAACAATTTTTTTATATTTTTTATTTTTCACCTGTTTTTGTAATCTCCAAACTACAGGAGTGTATTTTATATACAATTTAATTTTTTTTTTCATAAACGTTAAATAACTGTTCCATCACATTGACACTTAATCAGAACAACAAAGTTATCAATTGTTTTGTAAATCTCGAAGTTTATCAAGTCTTAAATCACCAATTTTGAATACTGTATAAGACAAGATAACATTTTTTAAACTTAAATGAAAATCGAACAATGAGATTTTTTGCATTAATTCCACGTCTAGAATAATTCACTCACTCTTGGAGTTAGATCAATTCTTCCCGACTCACTCTCTAAAAAATACAGAAAGTTTTATATTATTAAAGATGAAACTATCCAGACTATTAAAAATTTCGTATATGTGATGGTTATGTTAGGACTAAACTTTAGAATGGCGAATTTAAGCTTATTAGCGTTTATTTCTCTGCTGCTATAATAGATATTATAATATAGTTTTTTTAAAACAATTATATAGTATTTATGTGACAAAAAAAAAAAATTTTTTTAATCATCATTATCTTCTGTATAGATGTCATGGAAGTAAAGCTGAAAAAATGTAGTTGTCCCATGGCGGACACTCTCTATCTCAGAATTGGCTGGTCTGATTCAAAAAAATCAAAGAGATTCTTAAAAAGAAGACTTACGTGGGAATTTACCTCAATGAATAAAAAATCGATAGAAGAAACACCGAAAACTACGTTTTTATCTACGTTTTTAAACAGTTTCTTGCTAAAGTATATTTATATAATTTGTTTTTGCAAATTGTTGTAAATTCTCACGTGAGACATCTCAACAAACAAAACTCACTTTGGTTTTTCAAAATTGGAGCAGGCAATTCCAGAGATAGACTGTCCGCCATTTGAAAAAATTCATTTTGAGAAAAACGCGATTAAAGTCTGTGAAGGCCAAATAAATAGGGCCAATAAATACTCTTGTGAAGACCAAATAAATACTGAACATATGTGACAAAAAATATATCTGTGTATAATAAAAACCGTTATTTTAGAGAGAGGTAATACAAAGCCGTTGAAAAAAATACAGCTGCTGAAACTCCTGCGGTAACTTTTGAAAATCCTTGTGGGAGGTGATTTTTGAAGGTTTAAAGAATCGAAAAATAAAAATAAAACAAAATTTAGATTTTTTTTAGATTGTAAAGTTTAGTCCTACCAAATAAAACTGGCTACAAATAATGATACAAGATTTAATTTCAAAATACATATATGTCAATTATTTGTATTTTATAAATACTTATTTCGATTACAAAGTAGTCACCATTAGTATTTGTCTTACTGATGTTGATAAAGACACTCATAATGTCAAATTTTTCCTAACAAAATTAACTTTAACGCAAACAAGAGCATGGGGTCCTCTCTACCTACTTACATTGCTCTTAATTTTTTTTTGGTATATGATTGTATTGTCACCGGGTCTTAATATGTCTGCAAAATTTTAGATTGTTCCGATATCCAGAAATGGGTGAAAGCTCGCATACAAAATTCCATTACATTCATACACATATATAGATACATTCAGGTCAAGCTAATAAAAGTATGCTAATCATAGAATTACAATTATAATTTTACTAGTAATAAAATTTATTTACCAAATTCTAAACATTTATTTCCATGATCTAGAACACGGAAGTGCGCAAGGCCGAGGGGCTTTTGGCCTTCGTACTTACAGTGCTTTTACTTATCCTTAATTCAGAGCCAATTGCTTATATTCGATTTGACCTGGAAATATCTTCTGAACGAAAAGAGCTACAGTGCTGATTTTTCGAAAATAAGCAATTTAGGGAATTATAAGAGAACAAGTTTTTGCTTTTCATTAAGAAATAAACGGTTGTTTATTTAAACAAAGTTATTTCACTTCAAAAATGCAAAATTAGCGGAAACTCCTACAAAATTAGCGGAAACTCCTACAAATATAATGTAAAGTTGATATTTGGCGAACAGGTAGATCTAGTACCCAAACCGAACGACGGGAAAGTTCTGAAAACTGGAAATTTGTATCGAAAAAAAGGAAATTTTTACAATTTTCGTTTTAATTAATTTAACATTAGAAAGCATGTATCCATCTGATATGTTGATATTTGTATATCACTTTTTAAGGAGCAACTATTATATGAAGTCTAAAGCTATTTACTTTGTAAATATCTCGGTCCTTTCTTTCATATCATCATTTTTTAAGGAGCAACTATTATATGAAGTCTGGATCTATTTACTTTGTAAATAGCTTGGTCCTTTCTCCCATATCATCACTTTTTATGAAGCAACTATTACATTTAGGATTTTCCCGAAAACTCGGCCCTTTCTTACATTTATGTTTTTGATCGGAATAATTTTAAAGGAAATTTTCAAAGCAGACCTGCCAGTCTTATTAGTACGAAAGCTTGTTTTTGATTTATTGCCGTTAGCATAAAACGTATCAAATTATAATTATCGTTACATACATCATCATCAATGATTATCTGACGAGAAGTGATGCACGAAATTAGTAGTGTAGTGAGAATGCATTACGAAAGTGATGGTAATATCTGTCACCATCGTTACTTACCTGAAATATGTTTGCATTTTCCAAGAATAATTAACATATTGAATTTCTAACGATAATTTATATCAAATTTAAGTCAAACCGTCAGCTACAGAACTTGTGGTAAATGATTTCCAATCAGAAACATTTTCAATTTTGTTCAAGTTTTAAAGAAATTGAAAAAAAAAGAAAATAGTGTATCGTCAAGATAAGTAAAACAAATTGATTCACCTATAGGCGCGTAAATTCAAATACATAAAAAAATTGGGTATAGAATACACACAATTCAATTTCCGTTTTCAATAGTATTTCGTTTTATTTTTATCAATCATTGAAAGCCAATATTTCGTTTAAGAGTTTTGTGTCAAATTCAATAAATTGAATTTTTTTCGAATAGTGAATAGTTGAAACAAATAAATGTTCTTCCTATAGAAAATTTTTTTATTTTAGTAGGATTTAGAAAATTGTAAGAACAATTCAGGTTATAAGGCGCTAATAACTCATTATAATAGAAACAATTAAAAGACCAGTCCAAGTGGTCGAGCGGTCTAAGGCGTTATGTCTGCGCAGTATGCCTACTTGGAAACTGGGAGGTTATGAATTCGAATCCCGGTATCGGCAGTTTGTCAATTATTAAAAAAAAAAGGGCGGTTAATTAACTAAACTGTCGGCGTATGGACAAGAACGAAGTAACCGGATATGCTTGAGAAGGTTTTCTGCAATTTCTTTCACGAACACCAGATTAATATCGGCATAGTTCCTATCATAGTCGGCTGCAGCCGCATATCCTATCAATTCCTAGTCTATAAACAAAAATTCCTTCAGTCCAAACTCCACTCACATCCTCAGGCATCGCAATGGACCTTATGGTAGAAGTGTAGCCCGTCTAGGGCAGCCTCTACAGTCTTTCTAACAATTAAAATGTTCTACAATTAAAATGATGATACCAATTGTTACGTGATAGACCTCTAGCTTTCACATGGGGGCAAGGGCCCAACAATGCACAACGATAAACTTACTTTTGCACGTGGCTTCACGCTGTAAAAAAGCATAGCTCTAGATGATAATAAAATCAATTTACTGAAAACTACATAAGCATATCATCTCTAGAACACGCAGAAAAACTGCAGGAAAAGATAGATGGTATTCGGCCAATATTCGCGTTTTTGCGTTGACTAAGGGAGGTGTCCAGACTTCTTCTATATCCCCTTATATACGTCCTCGATTAAACACTGGTGTATTATTACGTCCATTCGTAAAGACGAAACTTAAAAGCTCAAATATCTCAGTTGTACAGGAACTATACACCCCAGCAAATCTTTTTTACGAATTTACGTTTTTTTGTATCTTGTAACTGATAACCAAGACACATTGTCATATCCAGATTTATTTGCTTTTTACTTTATAATGTGAGGGATACTTTGGGTCCTTGATGCCTTAAAAGAATGTTTGTGTCAACTCTCATAACTGTAGCATCTACGGTATCATGTTTACATTTTTATTTTTATAGTTACTTTTTTGCTCTGATCTTTTATCTGTGAAATGTTTAACTCTATTTCTGGGAACATTCTGTAAAAATTCAGTATGCGATTCTTGTATAAAATTTAATTATACTTCACCTTTTACTTCCTGAAAAAATACGATAAGTGACAAAAATGATAACCCATTATTTGATTTGTAACTCATAGCGACACAATATTAAGTTTTAATAATCTTTCTGAACAAAGCAAAGACAAGTTAGATACTTACATATATAAGAGCCCTGGGGTCTTTATAACATACTTTGCTCAATAATCTTGTGGGAGGTGGATATGTATAAAATATTTCTTATCAATGTGGTACATAATTTTACGTATTTATTTATTTTGTATATTGATTCCTCGTCAAAGAAGATTTGTAGGTAGTTTTATCTTTTCTATCTATTATAGTTTATTTTTTTACCGACGAAAGAAGGAGGTACTCAATTCAACCTGTTTATTTTTTTTTGTGTATGATCATAACTTATACGCATAACTTTTTACAGAGTAGTTCGATTTTGATAATTCTTTTTTGTTGGATAGGGTATATTTCAAACTTGGACCTATATAAATTTGAAAAAAAAAATCCAAATTTTAGCCACAAAACAATAAAAAATAAGACTTCCCAGCGCTTCCACTAAAGAAAAATATCATAAATAAAATAATAAATGTTCTGTGTGTAAACACTATTTGAAAGCCCTAAAAGTTTTTTTAACCGACGAAAAAAACGAAGGAGGTTCTCAAATCAACCCCTATTTTTTTTAAATGTATTACCAAGCATAACTTTTTACAGAGTAGTCCGATTTCGATAATTTTTTTTTATTGGATAGATAGGGTAAATTTTGAAATTGGTACCCTATAAATTTGAAAAA